>JAEIHY010020189.1:104157-153806 GCA_018904565.1 Drosophila tsacasi | reverse complement strand
CTCAGTCTTATAAATGTATGTATGTACATATGCAAATACAAACATTCTTATATACTTTCGAAGTATTATGCATGTTCATATGCATGTTTATTTAAATTTTAAAATGAAACGCTTTATTTTGGTACATGGTATATAACAGTCGTTCACGAACGACTGTACCTTTCTTACTTGTTTTTATATTATTTTAAATGGTTTCCTGTTCTTACTCTTCAAAGATTCAAAAGTAAACCCAATTTCTCCATGATTATGAAGGTCAGGCTTTCACAGGACTTTATGTGCTTGCTGAAATCTAATGTCGAGTTTACAAATTACAAAACATATATTAAGAAATTGATATGTTAGAGGAAGAAAAGTTTCCTAACCCTTTGAGAAGAAGTCCTCAAGTTCAATAATCCTGCACACTTTGGGTATCTCAAATTATCCTCAAGTGGAGCACCCTGTTCCCGCATCGATATTATAGGGGCTCAGTCTATAATCTGTATGTCCCTTGGCACATCCTATCATTAGCCTGTCAGCGGTTCGAGCTTCGATGTTTGTCTTTCTCTCTCGCTGGCGTGTTTATTTGTGTTTGATCAAATAATTTCTGTTTTTATGGCACCATAAATGTCCTGTTTGCAAAGAGAGAGAGAGAGTCCCCCAGCCCTTTCTGAATTTCCCCTCCAGCTCCTTGGTCTGGTTCTTGTCTTTTCAATTTAGCCATAATTATGTCAGACATTTAATTTATCGCAACCAAAGGTCCTCGTCCTCGTCCTCGTCGTCGTCGTCATTGTCCCTTTTGCCGCCGCATCTTCTTGCGCACGCAAACTTTCTGGGCCAAAGGACTCACCCTCTGGCGCGGATCCTTTCTTTCTTCGGCCGCCATTTTGTGAGAGTGTCAGGGTTCAGTGGAGCGCAGGACAGAGTAATGTGAGAAAATGTTACAACTTCCAGGCAAGTCCTGTCAGAGGTCCTCCCGTAATTGCTCATTTTGCTTATCGTCCCGGCCAATCCAGGACCTCTGCAGGTGTGGAATGTCCTGCTCTCCGGCTCCGGGATCAATAAAACCCTGTAAACTCTATAAACATTTCGATTTGTGGAAATTGCGTTTTTATTAATTGGCTTTGACATGCCAGTCATTCGCCCTAGTTTCGTGTCTGTCCTATGTGTCCTATTTTTTATGGCACTCGAAAATCGCGTGCCCTTTGTCCGCCTACACTTTGTGAAGGAGGTCCTGGAGGGAGGAAGGAAATTACGAGTGCTTGTGCAACTCCTAGGAAGGGCCGGGTACATGTCCTTAGATCATTTTATCTTATCGTTTGTCGGCAACTGTTTACGAAATTGCCGGTCGGTTGTTTCGGGCCACGCGTGCCTTTGAGGCAAGGTGCAACAGGATTGAGGATGGCAGGATGACGGGATTCCAGGACTCCAGGAGATGGAGGAGGCGAGGCTGCAGTGCAAGCAACCTGCCTGACTGCATCCATCATCGCGTGGCAGCAGCAGCAATGCTCATGATTTGAGGCACATGCGTAACCTGCGCCAATTTGGCGACCCGCAGGACAAAGAGGACCTCACAAACATACTTTCGCTGGTCCTTTTTTTTGTTTTTGTGTTTGGTTTCGAACAGGACTTGCATCTGCTGATTGCACCGAACGGCGAACCCTCAATTAGGCCGCCCCTGCAATTAGAAAAAGGAATACTCTACGAGGAGCAGAGGCAGGACCAAGCTCCATTTCGCAGGCATGCAGAAGGGAAACGAAACCATCGACCAGTTAATTTGCCGCCGGTTTTCGGCAGAGCTAATTTCAGATTAGAGGGGCGCCCACGCCACAATCTTCTGGTTGGCTTTTTGCTCGCTTCCCAGGCGCATTCCGGCGGACACCGCTCATTAATGACCATGAAATCTAGACTCTCTGCCTCGGAGTCATTCCCGCAGACAGACTCACCTCCAGGCACGAGCCGCCCTAAAATACAGTTCCTACTAAATTGGTAGAAGCTTCTGTATTCTGCTGAGCTTATTTTTTTTGTTTGTAGGTGCCTCCTCCTAATGAGTTCTAATCACGCACTGAGGCATGCCTCGCCTTGGGCTGCGATTTTGGGATAATTTGATTAGGCAAAAAGTTGATGTGGGTGTCAGTCTGCCCTGGGTTTGCCCCGCTGACACAAATCACACCCCGCACGGTACTCCGGAGGACTGCAGAGTGGATTCCATTTCAATTACAATATAAGCGAGTGTAAGTTCTGCGATTGCGATCGCATTTGGGCGCGTGGAAAGCCAAGTCAATCGGAAGAAGTTAAGCCGATTGTCCCGCCCCCTTTTCATTACAGTCAGTCCTGTTTTTTGTTACTCGCAGGAGGTGAGAAGTGCGACACACAACCCTTGGTACTTGCTGTGTCTAATAAAAACCAAAGCAAATCGAGTCAAACTTGCCACTTCCGTTGCTCATTTTGGTGGCTTGGCTGAAGGGGTATGATGGAAGTGATGGGAACTAGGAAAAATTGTATAGTAATAATAAAGTTTCCTTGATTTTTCCTCTTTGAAAATTTTTATTTATTTATTTCCTACTATTATGTTTTGTTCATTATAATTTATGAGTCATTTTATTTTATGCTTAGAACATATAGTTATAATTATAGTTAGTTTTCAGTTTTCCGGAGTTAAGAAGTTCCAGTTAATTGGTAATTCATTTCTAATCACTATTAAATGTAGAGAATTAGGCCTATTTAATATTAGTTATTAAACTAAGGCACTAAATTATTATATTAATACCATTTTCCCTTTTCAAATTCATGGTCTTTAAGTCATTAAATTAATAAAAGACTCTTATATATTTTATGAACTATAAATTTAGACTGTTTCGGGCCCAAATATATGGTAATTTTAGCACTTTCTATTTAACTTTAGCTATCCATCATATTTTTCCCTTCACATGAACTCATTTTCCTTTCAAAAAGGGTATCCTTCCCTTCTATACCTTACAGTACTCCCTTTTTTTTGTTGCCCAACTAAACGCACTTCCCACACAGATTTGTGTGTGTGAGCCTTAATTGGGGCGTAGTTGGCTTTTTGGGCTTGGGACTCTGGGCTCCGGACTCCTGACTCCTGACTCGGGGCTCGTGGTTTGGGTAATTGCTGAAAGGCCACTTGAAAGGCTTTCGGTCGCATAATCGCCTTGTCAGATAGAGCAAGACACACGCCGGGAGGTGGGAAGCGGACAAACGAACAAGCTCGCTGGGCGTTGGGCGTGGCGAACTGGGTGGTCCACAGGACCAAAAGGACCAAGGACCAAGCACCGAACAACGGAGGACTCTGTGCCAAAAAGAGAGGAAGAGAAAGAGCAGGAGGAGGCGTGTGTTGATGCCACCACGCACGGCTGACTGGCTTGATCTTATTACGCCGCGCTTGGCTGCCTGGGAAAAGTCGGAGGCAGCTGGTAACTGGTAGTAGCCCAGCCTTTGTGACAGTTTTATCTCTGCCCAGCAGAAGTTCCGCAGGGCAAGGACTCGTCCTCGTCCAGCTTACAGGATGGGCCTAAGAATTTTGCATGTTTTCGCACAGGTTTTTGTGGTTTTTAGGTGGCAAGTGGATTTGCCTGCGCCACGCGGCTACGAAAAGGGTTTGCGTTTAGGCCAGTCTCAGCCCAGTTAAGAGTTCCTCACCTCTTCGGGTCATTGATTTTCTAGTCATGGAAACTAATTTCCATTCATCATGGGTCTGTGCCTCGAATGGATCAATATTCCCAGTACACTCCCTCTCCCTCTCCTCTGGAAAACCAACAAACAATCAACCAGCAATATGACAGTTTTATCTTTCAGCGCCACTCGCCGTCGCCGTCGCAGTGGAAATTCATTTTCGATTCTGAATGCCGAGCGACAATTGTCGAATTCAATTAACGCCTGTGGCACCACCGAGCGTTACTTAACGCCACCACCCAGGCCACCCGACGACCTTTCCCTGACGCCCAGCCACGCCAGCTACTCCTCCTCTTTCGAGGCTCTCATGGGAGGTTTCAAAGGAGGCGGAATGAAGGATACACTCGCGAAAATATGTTTCTATAATTTTAGGAAATGTAATTTAAATACTTAC
Source organism: Drosophila tsacasi (assembly GCA_018904565.1). Taxonomy (NCBI): domain Eukaryota; kingdom Metazoa; phylum Arthropoda; class Insecta; order Diptera; family Drosophilidae; genus Drosophila; species Drosophila tsacasi. The sequence goes on along the minus strand of JAEIHY010020189.1, from coordinate 149,743 downwards.
GTAATTTTTGGATAAAAAATATATTTATCATTGAAAATTAAAGGGACATGAGAAATGCAAGAATTTTCACGGCTAAAAATCGATTTTCTTTAAAGAAATGTACTTAGGTTAAAAAAGATAATATAATCAAGTTAGTACAAGGCATTTAGTCATTTTTTAACTAAGAATTCCCTTGGAATGTCTTGAAGAACCTTAAACCTTTCAGAAAACCTTTAAGGCAAAGGTTTGATATTCTTAAAAAGTCACAGCCACAGACTTCTAAAATATATTTTCCTATTTAATAATTTATTATATAATAGATAACAATAATTAAATCAATAATTAACCTTATTTTAATCAAGACCTAGATCATATATTTCTCCAAGTGAAGGACAACCCGTAGCTGTGGCCGTAGCTGTGGCTGTTTCGCCCGGGTAACGGCTATGCCCAGCGCTGTGTCACAATGCGGATGTGGCTCTGCGGATGATTCCTTGGTGTGGGTGCACCACTGGGTGCACGTTGGTGGGGGTAATTGCCTGGCGAGAGAGTGAGAGCGTGTGCGTGCTGCGTTGCCTCCGCCGATTGGCCGGAACGCGGCTGCAACGGCAACGGCAACGGCTTTGGCTTCGGAACGCTACGGATAAGGCTACGCTCTGCCGCAACGCTCTGCTCTGCCCTGGTCTTCTTTGCTCTGCTCTGTCCGGGACCTCATCTTCCTGGGACCAGGCACCGTGGACTACCCCTAAAGCGTTAACCGAGCGAAGGCGGGCAGCACGGATGTTATGCCGGGGCACACTGGGACAAGTCGGGCATGGAAGTCATTCAAATCTAAATTTCACCTCCATAAATTACATTTTAGTTTAATTTTTTACTCATTAAATTACAATTTAAAGGGATTCTCATTAATTAACATTTTTAAATACAAATAAATTATACAAAAGATAAAGGCATTTTAAACCTTAAGTAAACGACAGCAAAATGTCATATTAATGTTTAAAGATAATGGGTTTAAGTTGAGCTACTCTATATGTATGTAATAGAATCAATATAATAATTTCGAAAACCTTATTTTATGAATTTCTTAAGAAAACTACCTGTTATAAGCCTAAAGGTACATAGATTAATATGGCAGTCTTTAAAATCAAGAAGAAACTAAAATAGTCAAAGAAAGAAATAAGGAACAATTTAATCTCTAAATAGTCGATATATCTCTAACAATTTTCTGAAACTGAAAGGAAAAACTATAACTTAAACTATTCAGTTGAATTAGCTCTACTATTTCCCAATATCAATAAACTCCACTCTGTTAACCGACCTCAAAGCAAACTTTATGGCTTCTTTCGTCATCGCCGCATTTAACCCACGGTGGCCGTGTCAATTTCGCTCCCGGAGGAAGCCTCACCTGGCCCCCCGCCACTCCTCCGGCACTCGACCAATGGCAGACGAGCATCGAACCTGCGAGCAACGCATGCGCGACCAAGGCCTTCGCTCATTGGTGGACAGTGGGCCAAATGGGGCTGGAACTGCCTCAGACGTTGAAGCCGTGAAAAACCGGTTACACCAGAAAAACGCCCGTGAAAGAGTGTGTCGGGGTGTGTGTGTGTATGGAAGATTATGTGTGTTGGTGTGGTGTGGCGGCTTCGCTCTGCGGCGCCTCAGTAGGAAACGCTGGCCGATGGACCGCGGGCGAGGCACGAAGCCAACTCCCCAACCAAGCAGTGATCGATGCGCCGGCCGCGCGATTCGCGTGCAGTTAGTCGAATTTTTGACGGTCGAGTGACAAGGTGCGTCGCGCCGCGAACTCTTCAAAAAAATATACAAAAAAGTGACAACTAAACTAAAAGCTAGAAGATATATATAGCTCAGCCTACCGTCGCGCCGCTGAACTGGATAATCAGTCAATATCCACGGCAAAAGCCCCACTGTGCATGCAAAACTCAAGCGGAAAGTGTGTAGTGTTCCAAGTGCTCAAAGGATTCGGGTTTCAGCCAGAATTGTGGATAGTCGGCGTTCACTAAGAATTAAAATAAAATAAAACTATAAAAAGAGATTTAAAGGTGAGTTTTGGAAACTTAAACTTGAAATTAGAACAACTTTGTTAGAGATTTTTTAGTTTATATCTTGGAAATTGCCTTTACATGAATAATTTCATATTTATTGAAACAATGAATGATATTTGGAATATTTACAGAATTAGAGCAATAATTGCATTTCCCGAACCACTTAAATTTAATTGGAATAGAATATATGCCTTGTAAAATCAATAAATGTTCTTACAGCCCTCTTGTTCTTATTAGTCAGTTTGAAGTGTATTTAATTCTGAGGCACAAAGAGTCCTAAAAAGACTTCCTTTTTAAAGGCATTTGGAACTTTAAAGGAACAAATAGCCTCATAAAAGTCATACAAAGTTTCAATAAGAATATGATATATTAATTTGTTAAAGATATTAATTTGTTAAATAAAAAACCTTACAATGAATATAAGTTTAAAGCACTTCTTCCTACATTATTAACCAGAAAAACCTTTTAACTAATAACTAGAGCAATATGGGTTTCCAAACAGATGTGCTATCAACCAATTTTCAAGACCAGATAAGCCAAAATGCAAAGTGGATTGCACTCACCCATTTAGTGTGCAAAACCCCTGACTTTGCTCACAAAAAATGATCCCCCGAATTACCCGTATTATTCCAACAGTTGACAAAAGCCATCTTCGCTGACTTATGGCTGACTTAATTAAGATCTAACCGACTCGAGTCCCATCGATCGACTTGCCCATAATGACCATCATAAACGATCGTAATCAATTTGTTTGCGCATAATTTGCTTTCTCAACAACTAAATCATTAAATCGAGTCGCTGCCGAGCAGGTTGCGGCATTATTTGAAAGGCTTTAATAACGATATTTGCTTATCGTCGCCGACACATCGCTCTGAGGTCTCAGGTCGATACAGACCCTCTATACCCCTCTATACCCGTTCCCCCAACCAACCAAACGATCGGCTTATTTCTTAATGAACAACGATCTAACGGATCGGAACGGAACGAGGCGATCTCCATTCAAGCGGCGGCGTTAGTTTCGCCCGAAATCGGTTGTGAATGGAAGTGGAAGATGCCACCGGATGGCTGGCTCTAGCCACCGGATTGCTTTGGCAGAAAAAATTTGCAATGCAAAACTACGGCCAATTGAACTTCCGCCGGACTGAGATAAGTCATACTACAATATAGTCCGAGTCTTCGTCTCCGGCAATCGATCGTTTTGGCAGATCGTTGACAGAGCTGCCTCAGTTTTCCCACGAGTCCAACGAGCGACAAAAGTCAAAAATCGTATGCTAATTAATTCTTTGTCATGCCGATCGCCGTGTCTCTTCTGGCTGCCATTATGGCTCATTGATTTCGGAGATTTTTCGGAGCTTTCTAAGCCAACGAGCCGCCGGACAACTTACTTAAGTTTGGTCCAGAAAGGCAACCACCGAGCGGGACGAGAGCAGCCATCGAGCTCTAATCATATTCAAATGGTGAAGCGTACGTTTTATTATAATTTTTTTATTTTAATTAGCGGCTGTTAATGCTCTGGCTCGATCGATACCACACCGATCAGCGGGGGCTCTCATAAAGAAAAAAGGGAGAGGATTTGGAATCGGGATCCGAAACAGAAGCTCGCCCAACATGTCGGTTCCACTTTCAGTAATCGCACGAATTTAAATTATTGTATGTTTAACTAATTTCGATCGGTTTTTATGTCTGTTCCGCTTGACATGTGCACGGAGCTAATTGAGACTTACGAGTCGCTTTTTGGGATCTGTGGAGAAATCGGTAGCCAGTGACATACCATATATCTGCCCCTAAAAACCTGAATGGCTATGAGAGGTCGAGATTAGCCATATCTCTAAATATAACTCTCTCGCGTTAGTAAACCTTATATACCTTTCTGAGGTAGAATCTGGTAGCAGTTAAGGTTGGGAGAAAACCATAGGTTTTTTATTTTTATAAGGTCTGTTAAATGAGCGGAGAGTTTTTAATAGATTGTTTTAAGTACCATATACAGGGGAGCTGAGCTTGAACAGAGTGAGAGGTTATTATAGATTATTTTCAAGAGCCTAGTGGGATATTTTCTAGTCTGAGGGAAGTAGGGATGTATAAGGTTTGGAAATCTAAACAGTATCTTAACTACAAAATCAGAAAATTTAATATATTTCCGAAACATCGCTCTTTACTAAAGCCAGTTTCTTTTAAACAAGTTTCTATTAAGAACTCATATATTACCTTTTATTACATAATATTAATCCAAGTTTATTGGCCTGGAATGGTTACCTCAAGGAAATATTACCTGTTTTGTGGGAATTAAGAAGAAGAGAACTAAATATAGAACCCTTACCCCTGTAACCCTATCAAATACCCCAATCAAACTGCAAGTTTTCGCCTAGCTCCTCCTCTCGCAAACCCCCGATTGGATGAACCATTTCTAGGGGTTCACTATCGCCCGGAACTATTTAGTTGGAGACTGCTCACTAGTCACTGCTCACTGGCCTCAATTGGTCTTAAAATCACACAGGGAAACAGAAAAGTATTCCAGCGAAATGGTCAAGCAGCACGCCAGCGGGGAAATTAACCCTTTCATTGCGGCCAAATTGGTTTCTTTCGGCCGGAATGTCTATTTCACTTTCTACAAACCCGATGGAATGGAATCCTTATCGCGCTGCCGGTTAAATTTTGGCCCCAGGCCAACTGGGGTTTATGGCCTTAACGGCCAGCACGAGTTTCCCGTTCGCTGAGACTCAAACTGAGACTGAGACCGGAGGAGAGTCAAAAGAAAAAAAAACCTAATGAACAACTTAATTTCGAGTTCTTTTTCTGTTTTTCTCGTTCTGTGGGGCGTATGTGGTGCGTGCGGTGTTTTGGTGGCTTAACACGCGCATTTCGGCGATTTTATGGGCTGAAAAGTGGCAGGGAGCCGAAACAAAAAGGACTAGGGCCCAGGACTTTCGGCTCGGCAATTAAATCTAATGTGAATTCCATAATAACATGGCCATGACAAAGTGTGGACCTTCGTCGGCGGCGTTGGCAGTTACAGTTTTTGATTTATACGGTTCTTCAGCGCGTTTTCATGCCTCTGACAGGCTGGCGACAGGCCCAAATCCTGGCCAGAAATGGACAGGAAGCGGAAACCACCCTGCTGAAAGCCCATTTGCATATCTCTCCTCCCTCACACCCCTCTCCTCTCCCACGGCTGCATATTTAACGAAATGAGCAATTGGCCAAAATTCATTTTAATTGTTACCTCTGGCATTTGCATACTCCTCGAGGTATGCCGGGGTCGTGGCTCTTGGCTCTGGGACCTGGACTTGTCGATAATGGGCCCGCAGTTCACGCTGCGCCGGGAATGTGCCTGATAAGCAGCTAATTTGAGATACTGGGCACTGGTCACTGGTCACCGGTCACTGGACATGGCCATTGAGCACATAAACCACTGCACATTAAACCCCCGGCCGAGTAGTTTTATAAAATAATTAAGTTTTATGTATTTTCCTTACTAGATTTCCACTGTCCCGCACGGCTCTCTTCGGTTCGGATCGGATCGGTTCTGGCCAGGCCTGGACGGGGAGCCGATTTCGTGGAAGCCGTAAAAAGTCTTCGGGGAGTGGGCCGCCAGCATTCGACAGACTCAGTCTCAGCCTCAGTCTGAAGCTGAAGCATCCTAATAGCCCGGCGACCACGACGACATCCATCAAAGCGTTTTTATGGCGTTCTTGCTTGAAATTTGATTAAAATTCAGCGATTAACTAAGCGGCAGAAGCAACCGCGGAGCGAGGAGAGGCACAGCAGCAACTAAACCAAAATACTTTACGGAGGCTAAGCGACTAAGCGATCGGATCGTATCGAATCACTTTCGGATTGGACTGGACTGAATTGAATTGTTGATCACATTTCAGCCATGCCGCATACAGGTGAGTCCCGCTAATGAACTCTGAAGTGAAATTAAATGAGGGAGATGCCATCGTAGGAGCCCCAAAAACTTAAATCCGAAACCCAAACAGAGCCACGGTTATTACTGGCGCACTTTTGCCGCCTGCCTTTACGATCGCCAGTTGAGGACGTTGAGGAGTTACGGGGTAGGTGGAAGGCAGATTAGGCAAGTCAACATGGAATGGACTACGGGTTTGTGGCCCAACGCACGCGTGTGTCTATTGTAAATCTTCCCGGCTTTCTAGCTGGCTTTATGGAGCCAGCTTAGGTGGCTAGTATGAACTACAAATATTTGTCTGGGCAAACTATTGCTGGGAACTACAGACAGTTTTATATTGCTTTTAATAGGTTTTAGCAAGCGAAATCAGCAAATTTCAAATTTAGTTATAAAATGTTCAAGGCGAATAATATTTTTAAAAGATAAACAGTTAAGTCTCTAGGTTATGGAGATATATTTTAAGATCTTTAAGGATTCAAACCCACTTAGTTCATTATTAGAGAGAAGTTTCTTGCAAGCCGCCAATAAGTAGGCTATACTTTTATCACACTAAGGATTTCTATGATAAGGGCACTCATTTTTAATGCATTATTAACTGTTATAGGGGTGAAAGAGTTCCCTTCTATTAATAAGCTTGATCTCTCCTGTAAGATTTATACAAATTAAATACAAAATACATTCCTAACCATATTTACTCCTTCCTTTCCCAGGACAAGCTGGTGTCAACCAATTGGGTGGAGTTTTTGTGAATGGCCGTCCTCTCCCAGACTGCGTGCGTCGTCGGATCGTGGATCTGGCCTTGTGCGGAGTCAGGCCCTGTGATATATCCCGCCAGCTTCTGGTCTCCCATGGTGAGTTCGCCTCCCCCTTAACTTCCTTCCTTACTCCTTGCTAAGCCCTAGTTCTTTTTTTTCTCCTGTCTAGGTTGCGTATCCAAAATATTGACGCGCTTCTATGAGACGGGCTCCATACGACCGGGTTCCATTGGCGGCAGCAAGACCAAGGTAAGTGGGTGTCCGAAAGGGTTGGGGAGAAACAAGATCCCGGTGGGGACAGTGACGGTGACGGGAAACCACATGTGGTCCCCGATGTGGTGCATGAAATCAACAAACGATTATATAAAAATCAAACGCACAGCAGTAAATCCATAAAGTATCACAGATACACGGAAACAGATAGCCCAGATAAGCTTTGTAACCGGCAGCTAGTTTACATGTTCTCCCGATGTCTCTCGATGACAGCTTTTATGGCCGTGTGGGAGTGGCAGGCAGGTGGTGGCAGGAGGTGGAACCAGCCAGTGGAGCAGTTGCCAGGAGGAGGAGGAGAGACAGTGGGCCTTCGAGTGGAGAGAGCGCAGCAAATCAATCTCGCCTGTTCGAGGATGATAACTGGATGGTGCCTGGGCTGGATGGATAATAGGGACACCTGTGCGGTTCGCACGCCCAATCAAGTGTGGCTGCTACCGTTTAAGCGCTGCTCGCTTCACGGCAACACAAGTGACGACAATGCCACGATGATAGTGATGATAGGCGGGCAAGGGGATCAGCGATCCACCCGAAGCCAGCAGATAACACCGAATCACGACCCAATACCAATTGGAGGTAGCTTTCGAAGGGGGTATTGTGGTTATAAGGAAGCCTTCAAGAGAAATAAACTCGGAAAACCAATGTATAGCTGAAGGATAGCTTCAAATCTAAGGCATAGGCTTTTTCTTGAGTTACTTTCTGATATTAATCAATTAAATTCCGTAAACTTACTGCTAAATATCGTCAACTTTGATATATCGAGTTCTAAGATATCGAAAAATTTTGCATTTAATGTAGAAAATTTGGTCCCTTCAAAATGTATCCAAAAATGTAGCAAAAGCTATATTTAAATAATTTATCTTTACATATATTGGTTTAATATTTAATATTAAAATAACGATTGATATATCTTTCTCGTCAAATATCGATACAGTTTATGCCATAAGTAGTACTAGTGATCTCCCTAGTGAATCTTATCTAAATTTCCTTAGAGGTCTTGCAGAAAGAAAGAATTTATACATAAACAAGAATACATATTTTTCACAGGGTATTAAAGAATCCTCCCATCCATATATGTAAATACATTATTTTTTTGGTTAGTCTGCGCAAACAATTGCTCAGGTGCGATGTTTGCCGACGGCACAGAACGCCTAATTAACGGTAGTTGCAACGCCCACCGAGTGCACAATGTACCCGGCCACAGACGGCACTCAACCACTCCATGGATGGGGTTGGAATACGTAGTAATAGCAGTAGTTGTTCCACCCACTCCCAACGCCCGCTTACATGGCGATTCAATGAGCGCTGTGCACCGAACAAAACGCGCATTTAACACCTACGCTGGGTCAATAAAGAGGTTGCCACCTGAACTACACACATACATACATAGTAGTAGTGCTCACAAGGACAGTGGTGGCCACAAAGGGGTGAGTGCGCGTGTAGATTTCCGATAAGATCTGGCATGCAACCCGGGAGGGGGAGGGCGGTAAGGGAAGGGAACGGATCCCCACCACTTAAACCCCCTTTAGCGTATTTATGAATTTTTAATGAATTGCCGCGTCACACGTGAGGAGCGGGCGCCAGCGCAGGTCCTTCGAAATACTTCCACAAATTAACATATGCCAAAGGGGGTCTCCTGCTACCTAGTTCCCGGTTCAGATTCAAATCTCTCTGCGAACATGTCGGCTCAAAAGGGGCGTGGCTGCGTGCACTGCAAAATTCGCTACACAGCCTGCGCTCAGTGCGCACTTTGGTTTAGTTTAGTTTACTGCACAATTGAATTTCACGGTAATTAATCGTTAGAGGGGGAAACTGGAGACACCTTTTAGAAAGGGGTTTCATAGGAGCATAATGTGGGTTATTTTAATCGCAGGAATGCATCTACCAGGTTTATCATGAATATGCTGTCAAGGAATTTGTTTAAAGTCAGAAACAAAGGTTTCATGAAGTTTATTGTGGGATATTTCAAGGGGTTCTATTAAAGTTTTATTGTTTTCTGATTTGATATGTAACTTTTACAGGTTATATAAGCCTATATAATAATATATGTACTCATTATATATTTATAACAAAACCGTGCCTTGCTAGAATAATTTCGAAGATCTTCATTTTATGTTATTAAGACTTTAAGCCACGCAAATTCATTTCCTTTAACCCAAGATTTTAAAAGAATCTCTTCCTTTCTTCCACTCTTCATTCCAGCAAGTGGCCACGCCCACCGTGGTAAAGAAGATCATCCGGCTAAAGGAGGAGAACAGCGGCATGTTCGCCTGGGAAATCCGTGAGCAGCTGCAGCAGCAGCGCGTCTGTGATCCCAGCTCGGTGCCCTCGATCAGCTCCATCAACCGGATCCTGCGCAACAGCGGTCTCTGGACGGACGAGATGACCTCCAGTCAGCAGAACGCCGCAGCGGCAGCGGCAGCAGCAGCCGCGGCTGCAGCGGCGGCTCATCATCATCAGGCCGCGGGCAGTGGCGGTCCATCCAATAATGGCTATGCCCCACAAGCCCCGCCTCCGCCTGTGACTGTGGCCGCCGCTTCGTCTAACCCGGTTGCCACGCCCACCTCGACACGTTATGCCAAGCCGCCGGCGTTGATGATGGGTTCCGGCGCAGGCGCCGTCGAGATGCCCATCAAACCTGCTCCGAAAATGCCGCCGAGTATGGGGCATGGCCATGGGCATGGCCACAGCCTGAATCCTAGTGTTTCCGGTCTGGATCTGAGCTACTCCGCTCTGCACAAGCACTGGCTGTGGAACCCCTCCCTGCTGTACTACACCCAGGCACACATCCAGGCCCAGGCAGCGGCCTCGGGTGGTCAGTTCCTGCCCTATGCCGGCGGCTACTTGCCCCACGCTATGGCAGCGGCGGCCGCTTCGTCCGCCTCTGGAAGCGGTGGTGGTGGTGGCTTTACCAAGTCGGAGAGCTCCATTGATCTCTCGACACCCGGAGCTGCTGGGGATGCGCTCAGCGACTGCGATTCTGGCAAATCCTCGCCAGCAGCCCTCTCTTTGACCGCCTCGGGCGGAGCAAATGGCGCTGGCTCAGCGCCGGAGGCTTCTCCTGGATCAACTTTGAGTCACAGTCGTAAGCGGAATCCATACTCCATCGAGGAGCTGCTCAAAAAGCCGGAGAAGCGGCTGCGCTTGGACAGCAGCAACCGGCTGGAGTGCTTGGAGTCGAGCTCGTGTGAGAGCAGCCAGGACAGTCCGGCTCCCCTTCCCCTGGAGATCCCCGACGACGAGGACCCGGCCGAGGGTGAGGAGCAGGAGCCGGAGGAGGAGGAGGAGGACTGCAGCGTAGAGGTGGTCAACTGAGTCCCTCTTAGGATTAACCAACTGTCCCAGTTTCGATCTGTGTATATATAGCTATTTAGTGTAACCCCAAAAGCCCTCGAAGTCACTTGCTGGAATCGGAATCCATAGAATTTCACAAACCACTTTCCTTCCACAACTGGATCTCCTATGAAATACTTTTAATCTAAATGAAAATATTACTACTCGTAATAGAAACGTGAAATTGTATTAATTCCCTTTCCAACAATGGGGACTGTGATTCGCGTTGGTAAAAAGGGTTCTACATAATTCTACATACAAATATTTAAATAAAAACCAAGTATTGTGCTGATTAAGAGAACAGTTTTTTAATGTGGGGCTTAAGAAGGTGGAAATGAGGATATTTTAAAGTTGTAGGAACACCTATAGGTAGATTCATCATGAAAAAGAGGTTTAACAACTCAGAAAAACTTAATTTCCCACAATTTTCAGTCTCGAAATTCATGTAATTTCTCGATTACCTTAAGCATTACCTGAAAATGAAGTAATTCCCTCAAAAATGAAGGGTTATTTACGTGTAATTTAATTTACAAACATTTCATTTTTGAAAAACCCTTGTATTCAGCTCAAAGAGAACTATTTAAATGCCACTAAATGAAGTGTTTTCCACCGCCGGTGGTCCCCGGTATCTGCGGCTTCTCCCTCTTAATTAACTTGCGCGCCAATGAAGTGTCAACAAGTTGCCAACACGCTGGAGGATTGGTTGGAGGGAGGTCTGTATAGCGAAATTACAGGATGTCTGACACGACCATAACTATCGATCGCCCGCGGAGGAGCGAGGGTTGAGGCATCAGAGGGAGCATCGGGTTCGAGTTCGAGTCTGAGTCTGAGTCTCAGACTTAGTCCGCGGCAGAGGCGACAATGGCTGCAACTCTGGGAGCTGCAACTGCAACTGGAAGTGCGAAAATGGCATTGGAATCGGCATGGTGTGGCGGCTGACACTGTGAGTGGAATTCGTAAGCAGGTGGCAAGGTGGAGGAGACGCAGGAGCTGGCCGCCTGGGGAGCACGGCATCGCGGCATCGCTCCATTCCGGGCCAAGGTGTGAAGTTGCGAGAAACTTTCCCAAGACCTTTGGATACTCGGGAACAGTGGCTACTCTGAATATGCCAACAATAAATCAGTGGCTAAAAATAATTGCCGCGACAATTGCGCGCGGCTAAATTATGCAAAGCTTGCAACAAAAAAATATGTGGAAAAAAGGCGCTGCCATAATTGTATCACGTGCAGGCCGCGATTCCGTATCCTGGCCAATGCCTCCTTGCTGCATGCAGCTCGCCACACCACTCCACTCCACTCCACTTCACTCCACTCACTTCATAAACAATGCTAAAAGGCGTTGAGGATGCGCGCAAGGAAACTGACGGTGAGGAATGCAGAGCCGGGCCTGGATCTGCCGGGGAATCGGTAGCAGAAGCCTCCTGATCATGGCCAGATTGGAATGCCCTGGCATGACTATGACTGACAGCCTCTGGAAGCATCAAGCAAAAACGGTAGCACTGAGAAAAAAGGGAAGCTTAGTATTTTGGTTTTAATTTTATTAGTTTATAATAAATTGATATTAGACCTTATGTTTTGCTTTAATTTAATCCACAGTAATCGAAACTTGTATGTTGTGACAGTTTAAACAAAATCTTTAGTCGAAAGCCAGTAATTTAATACATTTTAAATCGCTTTTACCATGGAGCACGCTTTGCTTTAATTTTGCTGCGTTCCTTAGAAATCAAGTGGACCATTTATTTATTATTTAATATAATATTAATTATGGTTTATATGGTATTATATATTAATTACGGGTTAATTATTATTATTGACCATAATTTGTATCATATAAAATACGATTAAGGAAAATAGATTTTAAAGAATCTCAAATTAAAACCTCATGTAGATCTTGCTTAAATATATTTTATCCTGTAATCAAACTCCCCTTTATTCTCAGTGCTCTGGCAAAGGGCTCTTCTGGATCGCCCATCGCCCATCGATGATGATGATGACGATACTTTCTGCTGATCGCAGCGACGATCCCGCTCGGGCGACACTTTTAGGCCAGGCCAGGATTGGAATCAGATTCAGAATCGGAATGGGAATCGGGATCGGCATCGGGCATCGGGCATCGAGTATCGGGCATTGGGCATCGCATCGGGATCTCGGGATCGGGAAAGACAGAATATTTTTATACGCTCGCGCTCGAAATATCAATGAGGCGGCGGAGGCAGAGAGACGCGTTTTTGCTGGGCGCATTTGGCGCGACAAAAAACGCGCGCGCCGCTCGCGTTTGGATTTCGCGCTCGCCTTTGGCCTTTTTTTCTGATGTTTGCTTGCCACCACAAGCCCGGCTGCTGATGTTGCTCCTCTTGTTAGCAGGAGCCAGAGCCAGAGCTTGAGCCAAAGCCAGAAAGCTGCCGGAGAGCTGGCATGGATTGTTGCAATGTTTCGTCGCGCTGTTGCGTTTGATTTGTGTTTTTGGTTTTTGCAGAGGCCACTCTGCGATTTCGGCATAAATCAAAATCCAGTTGGGGCATTGGAAATTGGACGCGGACGCGGACGAGGACTTGGACTTGGACACAAGATGTCGTCTTCGAGGCCCTTCTCTGCGACAGATATTATGGCAGAAAATTTATTTTATGGCGGTAATGGTGTTATGTTTTACGCGATTAGCAGATCCAAATGTTTGACATTTCGGCGACGACGTCGGGGCTGGGAATCGGATGCGGATTTAGTAATATATATATGGGGGATGGTAATGGAAGCACTGATGGCTTGACAGCAGCATGCACCGCAATTAATGGCATTCAATTAGGATGAGAAACTCCATGGATTATGATTGAGGGAAAGGCTGAGCTGGGGAAAAGTCGTTGGCTTTATAAGGAGTTTAGCAGCGAAGAAAATATATTGAAAACTACAACAATCTCTGATGGAAATATCTCTAATATTAAGCTTCTAACTCGTATTATGTTCGTTTACAAACTTATGATTATTCTCTCTTACAGAAAATTAAAGATTTAATTTGAATCGAAGAAGACTTGTAGTAACCGTAAATGCATATATTTCTTATGACCAACTCTAGAGCTAAATTTATGACCCCAAATCTTCCGTTGCAAGTTGACTTCCTGCCACTTTGGGGCCATGGTCCAGAGCTTCCGCTTTCTAGGCCAGAACCTCTGGCCTGAACCTCTCTCGACGGCAAACCGAAAACCCAGCACAAGCCCCAAGATGTGACCCAGCGTCACTCTGGGTTTCCCTCTCCTAAGGCTGCCTTTGGCATTTGGCTTCTTGTGCCTGCGTTGGGACACTGTCTGGGCTGGTTTTTAGTGCCGCGCGCTCGCCGCCTTGTTAAATGAAGCAATTTTTTATGGTTAATTTCCTAAAGGTGCACTTAAATGCACCTTCGGGGTAAGGGTGACTCTTCGCCACATCTCTCTCTTGGCCTCACTTGTCAACGCATTTCGAGATTGATTTCTCTGTTTTGTCTCTGGCCGTGGGCACAATTAAACCGTAAAAAGCCGACTCAGGGAAGAGCCGGGGAACGAAGGGTTAATTGGCGGTGGCAACAGAAGCAGTTATGTTCTCATTTAGAACGCTCCCGACAACAGGTTAGGACCCAATGTGAACTAATAAAAATTGAAACGTTTCGAGACCATTAAATTGTGAGTTTTGAGCGCGTTTCGGAATCGGTTTGGAAATATAGCCACGACAGTGGGAATGGGAATCCAAATCGAAGTGGGAAATGGAAATGGAAATGGGTATTGATGCTGGGGACAGTAGCCACTGTGTGACATTTACATAATTAACCTTTATTGTGGCCATTGATTGGCCGCAGGGGCGGAAATGAACTCGGCCCGGCCCGGGTGTGAACCATCCAAAGTCGAGGGCTCTTTCGCAAAAGAGCGCTGATCGATGGCCGGATCGATCGCCAGAGCCAAGGCAATGACCCTTCGGTGGTCCAGCCGCCGACTGAGCGGCAATAAAAGTCGAGTTAACAACTTACAGGAGCCAAACACGCCACACGTTGATGGATATCATGGATGGGGCGATGGGGACTCCCTGTGCAGGTCGCCTTGAACAGGGAAGTCTGCTTTATAGGTCGGTTTCGAGGCAGATCTGTCGGTTTTTTTTTTTGAGCTTATGAAATAGTATAATTATATTTTTTTGGTTAAATTTTATTTTAAATGATCATAATCTTAAAATATTTAGATTTTGTATGAAAAGTGTAAGCGAAGAAATTCAATTCAAGTGAGCTGAAGATTTTAAAACACTTTTAACACTTTTACTGAAAGTAAGCAATAAGATCTCTATGATCTCTATCGATTTACAGCTGAATAATTTTATATGGATTTTAAACTTTATAAAAAAAGGCATTAATATCTTATATCTGCATTCATTTTATATATTTATTCATATTTCAAATTATGATCTCCTTATCCTACCCAGAAGCCTGTGAAAACTATGAAATCTTAGATCACATTTTCCAAAGGATAACCAAAAGAGGCTCAGAAATCACAGAAAGAAAACTTAAAATATAAAAAGTAAAATAGTAAGAAATAAAATGGCAAACTGAATTTACCCACGCATAAAAGAGTACTTAAATCAAAGTTAACTGCAATTAAAATTCTTACTTGAAGCTTCTTAGACAAATGCTTAATTCTAGATTTTAAGGAGCCGAGCACCACTGTCTCCTGTTTCTCCTTCACCAACTGGCCGTCAAAAGAGCATGATGCAAATGAGCTCCCCGGACGGATCACGAATCTCGGCTCCACCTCCGCCAGGCGACGCAGTTAATGGGGAGAGCTTGTCTTATGACATTCTTATCGCCGAATGCGCGTCGACCTCACCTGGCGGCCCATAAAAGTGAGTTAAGTCCGGGTTTAGGAACTCTGTGGGGCAGCTGCGGCAGTGCGGCATCCTAATTGGCAGCACTCAGCGGCGGAGGAAGTAAGCGTTTCGGACATTCCATCAAATGCGGATCGGATCGGATGCGCTGCGCTGCGAATTGGGCGAAATGCGCGTACTTCCGCATGGGGCAGGTCGCCTATGCGATTCACCTGCTCGTCAGCCAGCTCGGCGCGCGCTCTGCATTAACACGGCCCGGCGGCCCGCATTATCCTTGGTCATCATTAGTTTGCGGGCTCGGCAATTACGCCACTCAATTGTCTTTGACTTGGCCAGGATCTCGGCGCAGGATCGCAGGATCGGTTAGGCTGCGGCACCTTACCTCACCTTGCCTCACCTTGTTGCTGTGGCTGCTGCTCCCAGGTAATGGAATTATAATTATAGCCTCGCTGTTCGCTCACTTCGCTGCTAATGTTGTCAGCGGGGACACACGACGAGTCTCGGCCCGAGCTTCAATTTCAGCTGAGCTGGAGTCTTCAGAGTTCTCGAAGAGGAGTCTTCCTTCGACCTGCAGCTTGATGATTGTCGCAACATTAAATTGTCAAATTGTTTGCGCCCCTTATCGCGATGTCCTGCTGGCCACGTGCCCTGTTCTGCCCTTCGTGTTCATCCTCGGGCGCTCATAACGGTTATACTTCCCGTTGACAAGTGGCGGCATTAAGTAGTCCATCGATCTGTCAGGTGAATGGGGAGGGGTTTGTGAAAGACTTACGTGAGTTTCCGCTGTATTTATTACACATTTGAAATCACAGCAATCTCTGTGGTACTAAATTTACCAAAAACAATTATTTTCTTTAACAAGTTTATCAATGTTTTATAACGTTTATTATTAAAAATTTGAATTATAATTATTTAATTTCAATTTTTTATAATTGTACATTTTATATCGAAACCATAGGGAATTTAAAAAAAGAGAATAACTAGCATTATTTAAGAAAAGTAGTTATTTGTCAGGATCTATAAAGTTTATATATGAAGACCCTGGATAGATCGATTCGCCTGCTGCTGATGAAGACACAGCATTTGTTAAAAGGTATTTACGAACTTATTTGTACATTTGAAATACCTTGGAGTTCATATATATTTGTTGTCCCCATTCCCATTCTAAGCCAGATTTACGACCAGTTTGAATATACC
Organism: Drosophila tsacasi; assembly: GCA_018904565.1. Classification (NCBI taxonomy): domain Eukaryota; kingdom Metazoa; phylum Arthropoda; class Insecta; order Diptera; family Drosophilidae; genus Drosophila; species Drosophila tsacasi. The sequence continues at coordinate 133,416 of JAEIHY010020189.1, read as the reverse complement.
AACATTAAATTATATTAATGTTATAATATTTTCAAGATTTTTATAATTATTTTTCTACTTTGTTTACTGATTTAAACCAAATTTTCCATTGACTATTTATTATAATTCTAAAGATTTGGAAGCTGAATTATTAAAACTTGGTAGGTAACAAGTTCATTACAGGTTTTTGAAGATAGCTTTGTTGTTTTATTTAGTTTGTTAAGAGTAAAAAGTCAGTATATACTCTTGCCTATAAGATCCTTTTTGTGTTTTTTTTGCAAAGAAAAAATATTGTTTTTCATTGGTTCTCTTTGTGAAAAGTAATAAAAACCGAACATTTTGAGAGTTGTAAACTCGTTTGACCGCCACTGTATCTAGCAGTAAAAAGAAAACATAGTGGCGCCCCTGCTGGAATTGGTCTGTGTTTGCTAAGTATATACATAGGTGGCGCCACAAATGGGACATTTTTATTTGGGACAAACAAAAGCAGTTGTCTTAATTTAACTGCTTGCAACTGTAAATGCTAAAGCAGTACATTAGCCGAGACACAAATCGCGGTTTAAAACTTGGGTTTGATATCCACGTTTTCCATCTGTCTTTAAATAATTTACTTATTTAATTTAAATCTATAGTTAAGCTTTATCAATTCACTTATAATAATTATAACTATATTTAACCTTATAATAAGGAGCCCAAAATAAATTTAACTAAAGGCTTATAATCTATCTATAATCTTAAAAGGGGGACACAAGCATAATAGTTTAAATTATTTAAATTTAAATAATTAAAAATGTCCACTATAAATTATAAATTATATAAATTATTATAATATTTAGTATATTTTCTATTTTTTCTTGTGTATTTCTAAAATGGAGCCTATCGGGGCCAAGAATTAAACTTTGACTCCTAGAATTCTAAACCTGAATCTTGCTAATCAAAATAATTCAAAATCCTAAGAGACCGATAGCTGTGAAATGTGTTATTTAATGACCCATCGAAACGCCGCTTTCCCAGTACCTCGACGTCTTCTCTCTCGAAATGAAGTGCCCTTTACTGTCACTGGCTCTGCTAGAGCTGCTGCTGTGGCACACAGGAGCGGGTCTGTTTCTGGACGAGAACTGCGACAGGATCCAGAGGAGAGTCGACACAACCAACACTCCTTGGATGGCCGCAGTACAAAACGAACTAGGAGTTCTATGCGGTGGCACTCTGATTACCAAAAGTGAGTAAAGGATTTTATTTTCACACAAAAAACACTTTGGAATAACTTGCGCCACTTGCAGAGTTTGTGCTGACAGCCGCGCAATGCATAAGGGATCAGGAATCATTGTAAGCACGACTCAGATTTAGATTGAGATCAATGTTTTGACTACTCCGGCTAAGGTTCGTCCAACTGGGGGTCAGGAACAGAAGCGGTGCCACTGGTGAGCACTACAATGTAAGCCGCAGCATAATCCTGATTCGTGGTCGAATGATATAGGACTGCTGGGAGCTCCACGCTGAAGTGAACTACACCGGTAAGCTATATATTTCGATACTCATATAGAGAGGGAAGATTTAATTATCGCCTTGCTTTCAGATCGGATTCGACCCATCTGCATCTTAATGGAAGATGCCGAGTCTGTGCTGCGGAAAATCAAAAGATTCACTGCTTTTGGATGGGGTGCAACGGAGACCGTAGCCTTTAGCCAGGAACTGAAGAACATCCGGCTGAGGCGGGGAAGTTCGGAGAAGTGCTTCCATTTCAACATCTCGAACAGGCAATTCTGTGCCTACAGCCCAGTGGACGGTGGACCGCTGGTTGCCATCGCCAAGAATCGCACGGTCCAGGTGGGCATCATTAGCTATGGCTCCGGAAACTGCGGTCCTGCGACTTGCACAGCCGTGGCGAGCTACACAGGCTGGATAGCCGCCAATGCACACTAAGCTTTAATAATAATATCTGATGCTGATCAAGGATTTATACGATTTCTAGGACCGGAAATGACTCCTTCACATTGTTCTGTGCTTCTGACTGATATTATAATACCCGGAAAGGAGTTTTAAAATATAAATATATACCCATCATTTTATAAGATAATTTGTGGGAAAATTAAAGCTTAAAAATGTAATAACTACGCTAAAAATACATTAATTTAGTTTCCTTGAACCCAGAATTTCATTGATTTATTTCTTTACTTTGCTTTTTAGAAAAAAATGATAATCCAAAGTTCAGATATAATTTATGTGCTTCACATTAACATTGTATTATTTTTGTATAATAACCAATGATTTAAAGAAATTTGAAGAAATCGAAATCTTTCAGTATAGGTGATAAAATAATTCCTAGAATAACGATGTTAAAGCCCTGATAAGCTGCGTCTTGAATACGAGAACTGCTCTCTGGGCTGTCGTCAGTTGATTTGCATCTCTCTAATCGGAATGACGACTGCCTCCGTACTTCTTGTGGCTTTTCTCGGGTTGCTTTTGCAGGATCAGGCATCCGGCGAGCTTCTGGAGCAGAATTGCGGGGTTGCTTCCGGAAGGAACTTCAATATAAGGCCTAAAATAATCGACGGAGAGAATGCAACTATTGGTTCCAATCCCTGGATGGCCTCGCTCTATACTCCAGGCCAGGACGGCCAGCCGCAAAGCTTCTTTTGCGCTGGAACACTGATTACCGAATGTAAGCAATCTTGAGGGAACTTCCGTGACTCACAACTAATCAGCAAATCTTTCCTAGGCTTCGTGCTGACGGCTGCTCACTGCGTTGTCAATAAAACAAACATGTAAGCGACATCTCTTAGTTCTTTGATATTTAACACGTTGATCTCCTTTTCGCACAGCATCGTTCGCCTGGGGGAGTATGATCGATCGTCAGAGGACCGGACCGACCAAAAAAAGATTCACGTGATCCAGGCCCACATGTATAAGGAATATGAAGAAAACACCCACCTAAATGACATAGCTCTGCTTAGACTATCCCTCTGCGTGTCCTTCAACGACCGTATTCAACCCATTTGCATTCAGTTGGATTCGCGCAGGAGGTCGCACATGGATAATACCATCAACAAATTCACGGCCGTTGGCTGGGGAAGGACAAGGAGCCAGGATACAAGTGATGTGCTCCAGACCGTCACCCTTGACAGGCTACCGAAGAGCAGGTGTAATGATCACTTCTGGAACAATGAGACGTCCACACAGATCTGTGCTGGCTCCGTTTCCAGTGGCCCAGACTCCTGCGAGGGCGACTCGGGAGGCCCTCTGTACACCACAGGCAGGTACGAAGGCGTGAGGCGACAGACGCAATTGGGAATCATTAGCTACGGCACCCAATTGTGCCAAGGAGTGGGCGTGTACACGAATGTCATGAGCTTCGTCGAATGGATAGAGAAAATCATCCTCGAATCCGATATCGTGGTTGTGGTACCAAAGATACAGTTAATAGATGAAAATTGCATAAGCAGTTCCACTACAAATTCAAGGACTTCCGCTTTTCCGTGGCTGGCTCATGTTTACATCGACTCTTTCCCCCTGGGCTTGGGGACCCTCATCTCCGCCAGTTTGTATTTGCGATTGAATTTTCACAAGTCCCCTCATAATGTACGTTTTCCTTTCAGGCTTTGTCATCTCAACTGCCAAGGCTTATCCCGAAGGTGCTCCACTGTAAGCACTTCAACATCAATTATTAATTTAATTAATTAAAAATTTATTTATTTAATTAAATCCACAGAAGTGTGGGCTTGGGCAGGAATAGTGGACACACTGAGGTTATCCACAAAGTTGAGTCTGTTAACAGCCACCCGAATTTAGAGAAATATATCGAGAACGACATTGCCCTGTTGAAATTGGTATCTAAAGTACAGTATACCGGTGAGTTTGACCTTATTCGATCTAGTTCAAAATATCTTAATCCTTCTCCGCCTTCAGATCACATCAGACCGATATGCTTGCCTTTGCCGAGTGAAACGACCGCATTTCGGGAAAAGGCTATCAAAACGAAGTACCTCGAGGTCATTGCTTTTGGCCAGCAATCTCGGGCGATTGTCCAGCGGCTCAACTCCACGATGTGCTATAATGGGAACTACCAAAAAATCGGAGAGAACCAAATCTGCTTCCAGCATCCCCAATCAACCAACTTGGCCAGCGGCAGTCCCTTGGTTAGGCGGTTCTCCCACGGACTTGAGCAGGCATACACTCTCGTTGGGATGGCTAGCTATGGGCGGAGCGATCTCCTTGGTCCGGATGTCTATACGGACGTCTTAAGCTATTCGCAGTGGATCAATGATGTGTGTTTAAGTGCGGGGCCGACTGTACCCCAGGGGTTCATCGAGCTTCCGAAAGCTCGGTCACTCTTGCGCCCCCGTCGGAACTTTCCACCAACTTCCTTTAGCTAAAGGACGCCCCCCCTACAAACAATGGTTTGGCATTGATATTGTTTAAGAGAAAGATGGGCTAAATCTAATTAAGCCTTGAAATAAATGTATATATTTTTTTTATTAAATAATCTTTCTCCAAGAATATATTTTTAGAAAAGTTCAGCTTTCTTATTAAATTAAATAATTTATTAAGTTTGATTTTAAAGGCGATGCTTTTATATTCCAAGTATTTAAGCTTATCAGTTTCAAGAATTATACATGATCTTTGGCACCGTTTGTGATTTATTATACACATAAGAATACACTTGGGAAAAAGTTGATATATTCAAAACTGAATGCTATAAAAAAGAAGCCAAATTTGCAGATTTTTGATCTGCTTTTTTAAGATAGATGAGAGAATTGTATTTATTATTTTTGTTGTAGCTTATATATTATAGTATTCCCGTCTGATGTTAAATAGCTTTTGTTTATGTGTGGCTTTAAAGTGAAGAAAGATAATCTGACAAGCATGAAGGAGAGATAATCCGACGCTTTTATTCAGTAACTCGGCGGCTTCTCTCTGGAAATGAGGTGCCTTCTGATTCTACTTGCTCTGTTCGATCTGCTGCTTTGGCACACGGGATCGGCACGGTTTCTGGATGAGGAATGTGCATTATTAAAGCCCTCTGAGCTCGAGTACAGGGTATCTAGTGGCCATCGGGCTGAACCTGGCACCACTCCTTGGATGGCCACCGTTAGCAATCAACACGGGTTCCTATGCGGTGGCACGTTGATAACCAAAAGTGATTATTAGTTTACTTAGCTTCATACACAAATATATTCACAAAATAACTTGTGGTTTTTTCAGGTTTTGTGCTGACAGCCGCTCACTGTATAGACGGCCAGGATCAATTGTAAGTATCCCTCTGCCTGAAATTAAGATCATAACTATAAATATCTCGATTAAGGTTCGTGAGACTGGGCATCTACGACAGATCCTGTGCTATACGTAGCTGCAGGGGTGTGGAAAACTATAACATTAGCCGCGCCATTATACATGCTGATTTTAATCTAAATCAATATACAAATGATGTTGGCCTGCTGAAGCTAGACACTGAAGTGCAGTTCCAGGGTAAGTTATATTTGGGGAAATGTAAAAATGGATATAAATAATCAAATTTGACCCTGCTGCCTGCAGACCATATCCGTCCGATCTGTATCGTTATGGATGACTCGACAAATCTAAGGAATATCAATGGGTTCACTGCCTTTGGTTGGGGTAAAACGCTGACCGGACAAACTAGCCAATTACTGATGGCGATCTCCTTGTACCGGCGAGTACCTGAGGAGTGCCATTACAGAAATATGCTTCCGATCACGGAAAAACAAATCTGCGCAGGGAGCGCAATGGGTGACACCTGTCGGGGTGATTCCGGGGGACCGCTGGCCACCATCATGGGGGATCGCTACGTCCAGGTGGGCATGGTTAGTTATGGTACCAAGATGTGCAATGCCTCTGGGATTTACACGGACGTGACGAGCTACCGGGACTGGATTGCTTCGAATACCAGGACAGATAAGCTCTCTGTCGAAGCTGATTACGATGGGGATAATTCCATTGGCGGAGGTCTGACTTTCTTATACGAGGCGTGCTTTGATATCCCCACCAGACATACTCGATTTTCGAAGCAGCCCTGGAGGGTATACGACGGAAAGTACACCTTCGCTGGTGCAGTTATCACAGACCGTAAGTAATTTCAATTAGGAAATAATAAGACCACTTATACACTATATTACTACTTCACAAGGTTATGTTGTGACAGCTGCCAGTGCCTTGAGCAATTATTCCCCATCCAACCTGTAAGTATAGTTTTATACATTTTGGATTTCATTGTTAAAGATGTATGTTTTTCGTGCAGAAAATTGATGTCCAATAATCAGATGTTATTCGTGGAATCCATTATAAAGCATCCTGAGTTCGAAAAAGTTAATTCAATACCGGAATCATTTGTTAACGATATAGCTTTGATCACACTAACCGAAAGGGTTCTATTCAAAGGTAAGGCTTATAGATGAGAAACCCCTCTCTGGTTCATAACAGCGTTTCTTCTCTGCAGACACTCTCAGACCCATCTGCGTAGGCCCTATTTTGAAGCCTCAGAAGGGCTTGACTGTTCTCTTTAGTGCAGGAGGAGTGCTTTCTCAAGAACCGATGAAGACAATTGATCCTTACGTTTGCGAAAGATCGATTGGAAGGCAAGTGGAAAGTGAGCAGTTCTGCACAGAGCGGGCTGTCAATGACAATTTGCGAATGCAGGGAGATGTGGTGGGCACAATTGGAAAAATTGGTGACACCTATAAATACTATTTATCTGGCATTCTCATTTTCAAAAATGATAACGTGACTGTCTTTACGGATATTGAATATTATCATCAATGGATTCAGAAAACTATTTTGTTAAACAATAATACAGAAATATTTACTACATAATAATACAACAATAAAAATACTTTCTATTGATAAACTTATCGTTCTAAGAACTAAAATGTAGCTTTAGTTCAATCTCTTTGCCATTCCATATTTCCTTAAACCGATATATATATTGTTAATGGGTTGAAACACAATTGGGGTTTTACTTAAAGCATGGTATTGTTCTTAAATCTGTCCCGCAGCGGGATTTCTCTATTTCTCACTATCTCTTGCTAACTCAAGCTCTATTTCACTATTTATCTCTCTTCCTCTCATGTCTCTCTAATTCTCTACATTTCGGTCTCTCGATCTATCTTTCCAACTCCATCTCATTCTCTCTATCTACTCTCTTCCTCTAGTTCCGTCTCTCTCTCTCTCTCTATTTCCATCTGTCTCTCTCTCTCTCTCAATCTATATTTTCCTCTCGCTCTCTTTCTCTATCTCCTTCCCTCTGCGTTTCTCTCACTCGATCTATCTCTCTCTCCATCTCTCGCATCTATAAATAGAGGCGCCTCGCCGCAGCAGACTCAGTCAGCCTCGCCTTTTAACCCGTTCGGAACTGTGTTATTAATTCTGTGTTAATTGTGTAAATAACTGTGATAATAACTGTGTGAAGAACATCTTCTCTCGAAAGGACTTAATCATCGATGAATCTCGGCCACGTCAACTGTGTTAAGAAAGGTAACTGAATGTCCTCAACTGCGGGTAAGTCCGAACCATGACTATTATCCTATATCATATATATAAAGCTGTTAGCCCCGGTAAGTTCAAAGAGAATTCTGTATTTATTTAAAGCTAACTAACAATAGGTTCTAAACTAAAAGCTAAATTATTAAATAAGAGCATTAGCTGCTATGGCCTACCGCTCGACTGGGTGGTTACAAATTTACATATTCAAATTAGGGTTACATTTTGTGTTTGAGTTTGGTTTTGTGGAGGAAGAAGAGGATTTTTTTTAAGATTGCTGATGGCTTGGCTAGGAGTTAAAAAGGGTTTTCGGGGAAAAAGGATGCAGATCATGTCATGTAACTGGCACTCGGAGATTATCCAGGCGGAATTTCCCAGGTGGATGTCATCGTATCCTGGTTCCCAGCTTCAATTGGGGCTGACCCGATAAGTTCGCCAAGAGTCTAGGTATGGCCACGGGGGTCATCATGTTCCGCCTGAAGTACGCCGATCACACTCTTTCTTTATATATCCTATATCTAATCATCCGAGTTTCTTGGACATGTACTGGGAGCTGTCCAAGGCAGAAGCAGCAGCCAGAATGCCTTCCAGTTGCAAAGGGACAATTATTATCGAGACTTTGAAATATGTGATGGGCAGAGCGAGAGACAAACCGTCGGGGACAGTCTATTTTATTAAAATGGTACATCAATTTCCTATAGGTCCATAAAATTCCTATAGGTTCCAGGGCTTGTGTAAATTTGTTTTTCTTATAAGATACAACTTTTTGCAGCATACTTTCAGACATCGATTCAATTGGTAATAAATTGAACACATGAACTTTGTATTTCTGACGGGTCATGAATGCACTCGCCACATCTCTGTTGTTCCTGAAAGCAGTTGTATTTAATTATATGCGGGAAATTTCTCTATTTGCGGAAATTTCTCTCTTTGCACGCTCATTAAGTCGCAAAGCCAAGTGTGTCCGCACTGGATTACTGAGTGGCACATCCTTTCGACCGCCGCGGCACATCCTCAACGCAATTACGCGCATGCCGACAACGCATGCGTGACATTTTCCAGATGCCTGGCTTCTGTTCTCGGGCCTCGGTTCAGGCTTCAGCTGCCACTGGTGCTGGGGAAAGCAAAACAGAATAGTTGCTAAATGATTTACTGCCGCTTTCGCGCGCATTAGCCAAATTCATGGGGCTGGCACTTTTGGTTTCTGTTTGTTCTTCTCGCCTCGCCTCGCTCTGCGTCGGCTGTTGGCCCGCATCGCCATCGCGCTCTTGGTCAATATCACTGCAAAGGGCCCGCAGCAGGCGATCTGCAAGGCGGCAACCGGTTTCGGCCAACTGCGCAGTTTTGATCGCTTTGGGCTTTTGGTTGTCTTTTTTTTGGGTGGAACTGCACTCGGTTTTGGGTTACCCTTTCCAGAAGGGTTTTGGCTATTCGACTTGCAAGTTGCAAATATATATAACAATTGAATATAGTAACTATTTACTAGTTGTGCTCTTACATTTATTTCATTACATAAGATAAATATAATATAAATTCTTTATATTATTAAAAAAAATGTTCTACTTAAAATTAGTTAAATAAAAATCACCTAAAAGCAATCGATTTTATTGAATTTAAAATTTAATTTCAAATATTTCTCATACGGCAAACAAAAAGGGTCTTCAACAAGTCGCCTCTAAAGATCCTAGAGATTTATATTTTGGCGCTAAAAAGGAAAATCGCAGGCTGCGACGGCCGCAACGAGTGGAGCTTTTTGCCCAGCCAGAATCGGAGAATCGGGGTGTTGTGTTGTTTTGGGTTGTGTAGCCGTCACCCAGATTATCAGGAAACTGGAGGAACCAGTTTCGCAGCGCTGCGGCAGTGGCATGCAACCTAAATATAGATTTTGCACAGCAGAAAAACAGCCCGATTTGCGGCAAATTAGCCGGACAGCGGTCGTGGCCAAATTATTGATCCACGTTTCTCTATGTGGTCATTATCACGACCAAAGGAAAATCGTAGGAGTTTCCGCGCTGCCTGGTGTTTGTTTATGTTTGCGTAGCGCTTTTCGGCTGCTCTGTGCCGCGCTTATCTTATCAGCACATGCTCGGGCACTGGCAGATACGCAGATACAGATACAGATACATGTGCACACCTTTCGGCAGTTCGTTCGCTTACCTGTTGCTTTCCCGCTGCCGCACGACTGAGAGAGAGAGAGAGAGAGAGGGAGAAAGAGTGAGAGCAAGTGGCGCAAGTGTGTGGGTGTGTATCTGTGTGCGACGTCCGAGTGCGACTCCATCCAACAAGTCGTCGCGATCGCAGCCCTCATTCGCTCGAACGCAACGAACGCGCGCGGTTGTCTCAGCAGAAAGATACAAGATACAGAGAATTCAAAGCGAAGAATTCGAAACGAAGAATTCAGAACCAAGAACTAAAAAGTAATCGAAACACAAGAAATATATATATATATATAGCCCCAAGAACTCAACCCCCTCAGCAAGTGCCAGTGAAGTGTAAGTGTTGTCTTGGCCAAAAGAAACAAAAAATATATACAAATGTTTTGAGCCGGTTTCCGAGCCCTGTGTGATTCATGGACCAAAGCTTGACTCAGCATCCCCGAAAATCGAAGAGAGATATATGAGCAATTAGCCCCCTAATAAAGCCACATTCGCACCGAAAAGCAAAAGTGTTAACCGCAAGCTGGTTGTGTTGTGTAACTAACCGTTGTTGACACCGTAAGATCGCCCAAATGCGGTCTTTAAACTTAATTACGCCCATATCGCGGTTGTTCGGGACCTTTATCGGCTTACCTACCGCTCGACAGTGAGCGCTGTTTTTTTCAGTTCTTAATTTTTTCATTTCGGTTTTTAGTGATTTGATTGAATGGCGCACAGCGCGAGATTCTTTAATACTATTTTTTACCACTGAACATGATTTAATTAAAAAGCCGAAATTGTTTTTCTCGCACGAGGGAGAGTGAGGAATGAGTTTATTATTATTTGTTTACTTGTTTGCCATTCTTGTTTAACTCGCCTGAGCTTTTTATGCCCGCCGTATAAAACATCCAAATATTATATTATATTATACATATTTATCCGCATAGTCAGCCATGTTTTCCTTGCATTATTTTTTGTGGACTGTTTGCCTCGATTCGATTCGTTTCATCTCGCTGCTTGATTGAGCACATCAGCAGCAGCGCCGGCCGCAAAAAATATATTTGTGTATATTTTTGTAAGCGCAGCAGCGTGTGCCATGGCAACATTTTAACATATTCATGTTTTATGGCTCACTTTTCGGGCAGCCGAAATTGAAATTGTTGAAATTTCACTCGGGCCCAAGAGTCCTACAGCGACCTTCGATCTCCAAAAGTGCCCAGCGGAAGCTGAGGCAACTTCTCAAAGGGTACGACCCCGGTGGAATGATTAATCGATTATTGGGAAATGTATAATGGACCCGATAGATCATCACTCCGATGGAGTCACCGCTGATTCACGCACTCAGGATCTGCGGTGACCCGAATTGCACAACAGACACATCCCCGGGGTAGTTGTTCCCCTTATGGAATACCCATTCTTGTTGTTGTGGCCCAGAGGGAAATCAGATCACGGGAAATAGTCCAACGGCCGAAAACTGAGTAGCGAGAACAGCCGAAAGCACCTGCAGTTGTTCTCAACTTCAAAGAGACATGGGGAATGTGTGTGTCATAGGTATAGGGAAATGAATTAGGATTTTAAATCTTTAACTAGTTACATTTGTTTGCTTAATATAGAATTTTTAAAGATTTAGTCATGAAATATTATTGCCTTGGACTATAATCAGAAGTGTTTAGCGCAGTGAAGGAGTCATTTCCGATCCCATAAGTCATATATATTCTTGATTAGCATTAATAGTCGAGTCGGTCTAGCCAAGTCCGACAAAAAAATAAATTTTACCTAAATATTTTTAAAATTTATCATTAAAATCGTTAAAATTGTAAAAAAAACACATATTTTTAATTTTTGTAAATCTTCAACTGCAGACTTTTTTAGCTAGTAAAACCTATCATAAGAAAGCAATTATAATTGAAATGTGTACAATTCTGCCTTAGTTTTGATTAATTTTAATTGAAGAAAATCCAATTTTTAAGGGCATCCAAGCAACGGCTTTCCAAAGTCTACTTCCTTCCTTGTTTTTATGATTTTTTATAAATGTGTTCTTCTAAAAATCTTTATGTATAATAATTTCTCTATCTGTGCTTTTATATTATAAACAATGAGTTATCTCTAATATGTTCTTTCTTATCATGAATAAATACATTTATTTTCCTATCTTTAAGGAGATACACTTTCTTATCTAGTTTTGCCAAAAAAATGTATAGAAGATGTTAGAATTCAAATTTCTACAGAAAGGTTATTAGTGCCCAAAGTAGTAATAATTCAGAAACACATATAATTTGTTTTCTTTTATTTAATAAATTTCATAAGGATTTACAAATAAGTTATCAAATTACCTCAAATTACATTCCCGAAACGTACTTTTCTTTCGCCTGCACATCGACATTTAGCTGTGTTGTTAAAAGCTTGCCGATGAAAACAAAATACAAACAATTAGCCAAATAACAAAATATATATCCCGAGCCAAACCGAACCGAACTGGGAACAACAAAAAGAAAAGCGGCAGCAACAAAAGCCAGACAGACATTGGCAGCCGCCGTAGTAGTCGCAGTCGTCGTCGACGTCTGGTGTTTGCAGCTTTGTAGCTTTTCGGAATTGAGAACCGACCGAATGTCTATATAGCCGCCATATAGTAGCCTCCTCTCGCACGGCCCAAAAGCAGCGACGCCGACAGCGACGGCGATGTGGTTGAAAAGATTTTTGTATTCGAAAACGGCACAAAATGCACATAAAATTTTTGTGTTTCGGTTTCTGCTTTAGTTGAGAGAAAATCGTCGCTTAGTTAACGTCGCCCAAGAACTGATCCATCTGGCCAGTGCAGCGCAAACGCCCCCGAATATACGAGACCAAGTCCAGATCCAAATCTAAATCTAAATCCGAGTCGGCATCGAATCGAAACCAAGTTAAAGCCACCCGATCGGAGTAAATCGGTCAGTACCCCCCAGTTACCAACGAGTGTGCACTACACACACCATATATCAGGTTATACAATAGCCAAAGGATCGCTGATGAATCAGAGATCATCTGCTGCCTTCTCCCTGTCCCTTCTTCCCGCCTCCCCTACTATATATTGACCATATATATCGTGTGAATTCCGTGAAGGTTAACAACAAGCAACAACAACAAGCAAGTCCCTTACGAAACCGAAAACGAACAAATATTCAATTGCAAAATAATTTTCTTGGCACGCCGTGGCGAGTGAACAGCGATCCAGGGAATTCAGTTGACGCATATATCAGTTTTGGCCAGAGATATACACAGAGAAGAGATATACGTCGTAGATCTTCGGCTCGTTGAAATTGAATAAAATTATATAGTCAAAAAGCGAAAGAAAATTTTTAGAAACTTTTCAAGGTGAGTTTATTTATAGCGCCACGAAATGGCTGCGCGGATTGGATTTGTTTCCGAATATTCTCGCTCAGTCAGTTGCCAGTCGGCAGATACAATATCTGCGAGATACAGATACACAGAATTGCGAAAGTGTTGCGGATGTTGGCCGAGACAGAGACCTGCAGCCTCCTGTGCTCTGCGCCTCCTTCCAAAGGCTCGAACTGCCGCGGTTTTTGGCGCCACGGTTTCTGAGGCATTTTGAAACGATTTGATTTGCGCGATATATAGTCGCCGACTTGGCCATATCGCATATTAATGAAGCCAGCTCTCTAGGTCGAGTCGGAAAAGTGATTTTCTTGCTGCTGCCGTCTCGGCAATTGCGATTTTCGTGGCTGCTCTTCGGTTTTCCTTTTCGCTTGATCTATTTTCAGCCACCGTGTACTCTCGGCTCCCTCTCTCCCTCCTCTCGGGCATTGCGTATACGCAGTGGTTGCTCTCCACTTCCATGTCCATTTGCCATTTCCAATATTCCGACCACCAGCAGTCCGGCTGTGATGTAATTTAGCCATCGCCCGCCGCTGCCGTGCTTCCCCGATTATCCATCCGGGCCTCTATTTTAGTTGGGAGTAAGGTCGCTGAACCCCTGACCATTAATCAGTCACCGTCCTTATCTTCCGGTCAAGTTACGGCTGGTCACCTCCCAATAATAGCTGTAAGGCAATCGAAACTTCAAGCGAATCAATCTGTGCGGCGAACACACAACACCCATGAATCAGTCCGCGATAAGATTATAGTTCTATAAACTTGGCTGAGCTAATGGCCAGTGTGCCAATGAATGAAATGTCTTTGTTTACACTGGGGTTTATTCTATCCCAGAGGCGAAATTAATTAGCCAAGCAAACACTTGGAAAAATAATAACATTTGCTTTAAGACGTCATCTTTATGATTGTCATACACTTAAAGTGTCGGATTAAAGTTTGAGTGAATGAAAATGCAAGGCTTTTCAAAGAGGATCTTACTTAAATATCAATAAGGTTAAGGCATTGGGTTGGAATTTAAAATTCTTCAAAAGAGGAGTATTTTAAATACATCTTCTTCAAAAAATTCCCCCATTTGCTCTCCCATTACTTGGCTACTTTTCTCTCTGTGCAACTGAAATACTTGCAGTTTCTTCCCCGACCAGAGATCGTAAATTAAGGCCGTCAAGGAAATGTTGCGGAGCTCATTAGAATGGCACTTCTCGTTCACATCCTATTCCGATTCCGCTCCTAGGGTGCGTGACAATATTTCATGGCTTTGACTTCACTTGACTCGGATTCGTGCAACAATCCGGGGCCTAAGGAGAACCAGAACAGGGGAGACATGCTCTAAAAATTTCAAACAGCTTTGCGTATATTTTAATTAGTGCGCTCTCGCATTCGCATGGCTTTTTTCCCCTTTCTTATTTTTTCAGTTTGCAATTTGCAGTTTGCAGTTCTCGTTCTCTCTCTCTGAAAATCATTTCTCAAGAATTTAACCTTCGTGAACTGTCATGGTAGATTGCGTTCTCTTTCGCTCCCCTTGCTGAGGCGAGCAGTTTTTTGTATCTTTTTTGTATCAGTCTTCAGGGTTCGTATGTCGCAAAAGAACATTTCTACAGACTTCGATGGGGAAGTGTGCTGTTGGGGGGCATGAACTGTATGGACTGTCAGTTAAGAGGGATGACCTCATTTCAATTGATCTTGAATTGGATGCGCGTCCATGTGTGGGGATGCTTTTAATAAATTTAATTACTGAGAGAAGTTAGGGAAATATTTGAAGAATTTATTGAATCTGAATCTTTAAATAAGAATTGGTTAATACTTCTAGAGTGAAAAGACTCCCCATCTTTTTTAACTATTAAGTAACTTATAAATCCAATTTCCGCGAACTTAACCTATTTATGAATATATTTCCCTATAAACTATTGCTCTTAAGTAACAGAATTTGTTAAACCATTAAACTAAATGGTTGCTTAATGTTCTTATAGGTAATTTCCCATAGTAAACTTTAATGGCTCCCACTTAAAATCCTCTTCGATCCGCAACCCTGACCTTAACTTCTTCCAGCGGATTTCAACGAGTTTATGACTTTCGCCTGGCCCACAATTTATATATTTTTTTAGTGGCACACTTTCGCAGATTCGATACGAAATCGCAAGTGATTTCCAGACCGAGAGGGGGAGACAAGGGAATTACACAATATCCAAGATTCGAGCGGCGGCAATTTGACTAAAAGTAATCACGTATCTGACGCCTCGCAATTACATAACCACCGCAGTGCGTTCAAAATAAACGCCCACAGCAGAGACGCGAAATCTTCCACGGAGAAGTGCAGACTTGACTCCAGTGCCACAGCTACAGACACAGCTAGAGCCACTGCCACTGCTCTTTTTTTCTGCACCACAAACGTGACTGGCAAACAATTTTCGGTTTCATCGCCTCTTGGCCAAAGCCACAAAAACCCATCGCCGTATCGCATCGCATTGAAAGATTGCGATTGAGTCGGCACTATGGGTTAGGGTTAAGTGGGGAAGCCGAAGCCCGCATCATCCCGGGCCAGCTAGCATCTCTTCTCCTCCTCTCTGGAGCTTTGTTTATGAATTTAACGAACGGAAAATATTTATTTTGGCCATGCACGTTACGTTGAACAAATTATAAAATTTCATGCGGCGCGCGCTCATAAATCACAACAGCATTACGTGCATCTCTTTTTTTTGTCTTTCTTTAACTTTTGTTGAGAATTAATTGCCCGACATTTGCCAGCATTTAAACGGGCGATTGGGAATTTAAAAGACATTCCGATCCGAGAGCATTTCCTTGGAAAAAGACAACAACAAAATGGCCCAAAACGCTGGCCTTCCGCCCACCGAGAGATATTTATGCGAGCGGTATTTATGCGGCCAAGTCTATTTCGATCGACAGCCCCTGCAGACGTCAATGCCAAAGTCACACAAATATCAAAAATGTGATTGGCGAAAGCGAAACTGAGGGCGGCATCTCAATGAAAATTACTTAGCCTTAACCCCTGCTGGCCAATGCAGCTCCAATTACCTGGGACACTGAGAGAAAATGGCATCTTAAGGGAAGGTTAAATGGTATTTAGACTCTTTCTATGTGTCTACTACTATTAATAACATTGATATTCAACTATATGTTATTCTGGTTTATGCCTGGGTAATATTTACTATATTTCATTGATATTATTTTCTGTGCAGGAAAATGAGGCAGAAAGAAATACAGAAGTGGCGTCCGTCACCGAAATAGTTTTCCCGGCGCTCAGCCGTGTGGGGGAAATATGTATTTTTAACAGACATCCGAATGTGACACTTGCCTCTGTCCATTACGAAGGCTGACAAATTGTTTGTTGAAACGGCCTGAAATGCAAATGCCTGGCATTTAACTTAGTCTTTGATTAATTCGTATCCAACAGATACAAGATACGAGATACGAGGTACGAGGTACGAGGGGCGGAAAATGTCTTAACAAATTCATTCGAGTGTTCCCACAATGTTCTCTCTTTTGGCGCACAGGAGCCGGGCACTTTGTCAGCCTTAATTGCAGCACTTTGTAAACTGTCACAGGACAGGGGACAACGGGGGCGTGGCAGGAGCGGGCAACAAGTGGAGCATCCCTCCAGGAGTGAAGGAGGCCCCACATTTTTGATGGGGAATTATGGAGCAAGCCGTCCCATCTTCCGATTTTATCTGCCGCCTGTCATTAACCCCAAAGACCGACTAGAGGGGGATATATCCTTTCCATTTGTGCGACAAATTTGCATTTCGCAATTGCATTTCGGTTAATCGCATTTTGTTAACCCATTAAAGCCTACCAATTATGCACAAAAGGTAATTACAAACAAGAAAAAACAGAGCAGAGACACCGCATGAAAATAGTTTTCAATTAATTGCATTTTGTTCATTATTGTTAAATCAAATGGCAAATCCATTCGCAGTCCGTCTGTCTCCGGCCGATAATCCCGTTGACTGCATAATGAGTTCGGTCGATTGAATATACTGTATATGTATACACATGTGTGGTGACTATGGATGGAGAATGGGAGCCGCCCTAGACAGCAATCCTTAAAATATATACTTTACGGCGACCACTGCTCCGACTTAAAGCCTTTCGGAGTTTCCACTTAGACAGGCCCGTATTTTAGGGGGGATTAAATTAAATTAGCGCACAAACAGCAGCTGCAGATTGACGGGCCTATTAAATTGTCATTATAAATGCCACACAATTTGTAGAAATGCCTCGCAGGGAGCGGGGGACGACTGATTGAGGGCTTTGTTTTGCGCACTTTGTGCGGCTAATTAAATAAATGCGTTGATAATTACGCTTTATTAGCTCAGAACAACTAATATGGCATTAACTATTCCAGTGACAGATTTAAAATTGTATTATTTCCACTTTTTTTTAGCACTACACATAAACATAACACCCTTTTTTTGTTGCTATTTGTTTAATCGCCAAAGCCGAGAGTGCTTTGTGCCGAGAGTTTAATTTATGGGATTTGGTTTTCTGATTGTTTTCTATTATATTTAATTACATTTTGCCCTGGAAAATAATGCAATATTTTATCCCTTTTTCCCCCAATTTACCCACATTCATTCGGTTTACTTATCGCTATCGAAACTGGCCGTGCAAAAAAATGTGAGATTAAGCTCGTATCTTTCAGCTCTGCATATATCTGTATCTGAATCTGCATATGACTCTTCGGCTTCGGCCTTATGTGCGGTTTTATTTTGACATCCACAACTTAATAAATATTTACCCCGCCACATGTCGGTGACCGTGTTCATTCACTTCGGCGAACGGATGCCCGAAATTCCTGCGATCTGATGAAAATAGGTGAACGCATTGAAATTGCATTTTCGGCATACTGTATCCGTCGGACCAACTATCTCTGATTATAATTTGCAATCCCATTGAATTTCACATTTCTCATAGAAAATATGCGCGAAATATTAATCAATTTTTGCACATTCATAGCACAATTATAATTCCCATATACAAGCAATCAAATTGCCGCATAAACTGACCCTTTCTCTTCCTCTCTTTCTCTGTGTGTATCTCTGGGGAAGGCTATATGTTTGTATCGGTAGAATTTACATATTTTATTTGTGAAAATTTATGCAATTACAGGCAAATATTTGAAATTGCCAATTGAGAAAAAATGTCGATAAAAAGTGGGGCGGAAATGTGCACAAAACATATATGTATATACGAGGTATAAATTGAGTTTGGCATAATGGAATAAAAGTAGCAGTCACTGCAGTTTTGGGATAATAGGGGAATGCCAAAAGGGATTATACAGTGAGGTAATGAACTTATGGGGGAGCTAAAAGGCACCTGTAGGGCGCACAGAGAGAGAAATATTGCAAAACATTAATTTTTAAAATAATTGTATACATTTTAAAGACTGTTTCATTTTTGTTATATTTAAGTGTTATATTGGCATCCTATTTTGCAAGCTTTATGATTTTCTCTCTGTTATTAAAGCCAAATATTGGCTCAGTTTGGTTTCTCTTGGCCATATTCACTCTCCCTCTCGTTTCCACGATTAGCCTGCAATGTACAAGCAATGACGAACGAAAGAGTTTCTTTTGAGAGCTTCAGAGATTGCTTCTCTTTGAATAGAATAAAGTGGAATTAAAAGATAATCAAAAAACCTGGCATTGCTACATAATAGAACGCACTTTTAAAATCTTTTTTAAATTTAAATAATTTATTTAAAGACCTATAAGCTAGCAGTGGGATAACTTTACGCACACTTAAATTTATTTATGTATTTTGTGGCTCTGTCCCGCCTTCACTTTCGTCTACTTGCTGCGAATGCCAAATAGATATTGAGCTGCATTTTTGTTTGCCGTGCCCGCATGTGTATTTGCACTTGTATCCGAGCGGGTTTTCCATGGCTGCCACATTCAATGTCACTTGCATTTTCCTCTCTGTCTCCACTCTCTCTCTCTCGCTCTTGAAAAGCAAAGAAAATAATCACAAAAGAAACGGCAAGAATGCATGCAGAGTGTCACTTTTGTCAGCTTCTCTGCTTGTCTCCCGCTCTTTCTCGCCTATTGCGAAAATATTAAAAATATCAAACAAGCACACACGCAGCACAAAAAAAAAAAACTTTTCCCTTGTTGTTTTTCCTTTTCTCCCCCGGCATCTATTATTATTTTTTTTTTTTGCTTATTTTTCAAATACTCAAGTGTTTTGATGCACTGACAGTTGCAGACGTGTGCTGGTGTGAGTGAAAAACTTTTTCAGCTTTCAGCGCTTGATAAGCGCCGCGAAAAAATGTAAAAAAAAAATAGGGAAAACTGAAAACGTAGAAAAAGTCGAGTCGTCGAGCCGTTGAGTTACGCCCATTTAGCACGCGCATTGCATTAGACAGACTGAAGAGCAACAGCGTCGTCGTCAGCGGGGGATCGGGCGGCGCCTGCGGGGGAGGGGCTAAACATGTCCTGTTAGCCGCAAGCACGAGCGCACACATGACGTCACGTCACGTCACATTGCATCAAGGCAGGAAGCTTGGAAAATGCTTAAGAGGCTAACAGCTTAGGAAATACCCTTTAATTTCTATCGAGAAAGAATTACAGATATACTGCTTTTCATTTTCTGTAATATTTGAACTACTTATTGCCATGTACGAGTATATACCTATAAACAAACTTTACGATTAGCTAAAACTGACTCAGTAACAAAGCAAAGTGGGCCATATGTCATAAAATTAAAAATAAAATCACTGAGTAATTGTTTACATTCTATAAAAAAGTAAACAGAAAAATAAAAGCAAAAAATACATGCCCCAGAAATTCCTATTTCTGATTCATTACTTAAAAAAACATATAAAAAATATATAAGTAAAGGTCAGGTATAATATTTAATAGCAAGAACAAGAATAGCCAATCCTTAATCTCATCTCTAAGGTTTAGTTCCTAAAAAAAAACATATATAAAAGTTTATAATTTCCCATTACCTAGTAAACTTTCTTCCCGAAGCTGTGACCATTTAACTGCCCAATGATCCGTGGCTGTTACCTCAATCGGCACGCTACGCTAATCCCGTATACCCAACTCTAGAGCTGTCTGAACGGTATTCAAAAATCACTCGCCCCCAGGCAGAATTTCTACGATTCCCAAGCCCCTCTCGATTTCCCCACTCCATTGCTCTGCGCCGGCAACTTCAGTTTCACTCAGCAGCAGCCAAAAGTTTAGTTTTGGCCTGGCCAACAAAAGCGCGTCTGTGAAAAAAAGCCATGGAAAAAAAATGAAGAAGTGGGGGAGCTACAAAAAAAAAAAACAGAAAAGAAAAATAAAGGAGAAAAAACGCTGAGCAGTTTGAAGTGTACGTGAAATTTGCATAAATGCGAAATCAACGCGTTCGCTACTTGGCGCTGCCCTCCGCTTCGGATACCCGAATCCCCGAGTCCCTGAATCCCCGGGAGAAACTGCAGAGCACTTTGCCACACATATGGATGTGCGATGTGTGTCTGTGCGGCATTTGCATGGCTTGTTATTCCCGGCAGTCGAGTCTGCGTTTTTCCACTCCTAATTCCAACTTCTGCCAGTTAGTGGGTGAATATGTCGCTCCGGCTTCACTTTTGTTTGGCCCAAAGAGCCAGGCACATCAGCAGCAGAAGCAGCCCAAGCAGCAGCCACCACATCTTTGAAGTAGTTTTCTTGGGGCTCGACCACTTGACAGCAGGCAGCCAAATGGGAAATGCTGCATGGGAAATGGAAAAGCTGTGGCTGTTGCTGCCTCACTCGAGTGGCTTTTAATGAGCTGTTCCCTTATGCAGTTTATTAATGTGTTGAAATGGCCAGCTAACCAAATGCACAATGTTTGCCTAATGCCCGATTTGTTTGGAGTCTGCAGCACGTAATTAGTTGGCTCATTACAGAGTGAAGCTAGCTGTTCGATTCGATAAACAGATATTTCGGAATAAACATTGCTGCATTGGATTGTGTTTCGAAAGCGATTCTAATTTCAATGAGAGGAGGAAAGTATCTGGAAGTTAGGGTTTTAAATTAAAGAAAATATTGTTGTACTTTTCAATTTTAAATTGTGCAATATCTAAAATATATATGTATTAGTTAGGAAACTTCCCTGGCTACCTTTTGAAATCAAGAGCAGTTTTTAATATTTTGTAATAATAATTAAAGACCATCTAAGTTATTATTAACCACTCAGGAAAATTACTAATGATGAGGATAGGACACATCATGTGGATTAAACCAACCGTTTAAAGACTTCACGTCAGCAAAAAGTAACCCATTTTGTTAGGAAACTTTTGCTGGTATTTTAAGTAGATAACTTCTATTGAGATCTTATTTTTTCCATAGTAAAGCACCGTGCGAAATGGCCAAATCGAATTGGCGACCCCAAAACTCTTTTTTCCCTTCGCTATCACCCCGCCATGACATCATCAGTGGCAGGCAGTAGCCTCACCATCACCATCACCATCATCATCATCATGGACTTTGACTGCTGATGGTTCCAGTTTGGTTTCGGTTTCGCAGTTTTTTCCTTTGTCTGTTCTGTACCCTCTCTCTGTTATTATTCCGGCTTTTTGGCGGGGGCCAACTGCTAATGACGATGTGTGCGTCTGTGTGTGTGAGCCGAAATCAATTTGATTCCTCCGCTGGTAATGGCAACTCATGAGCGGCTGCCATTTCCATAACGGTGACAGAAAATCGGCTTACAATTTTCCCAACGCGAGCCAACTTTTATACCAATTTCGGTCTCAGCGATTTTTCAGTTTTCAGTTTTTGCATGCCAGAAACGCCGCGCCCTCACACCGAAAAATGTTGGCAATAAATCTTTGGAATTACCGCATGCAAATTGATTTGTTGCTCTCACCCTGAATCAAATGCAAACTGCAGTTTGCAGTTTGGAGTTTCGGAGGGGTCCCAGGGGGAATGGCGGCGAAACACACATAAATAAATTGTAATTTGCCAATTGTGTGTGTAAAAGTTATTAGCGATAACTCGTTCCCCGACACTGCCTTTGTGTGTGGCCCCTTGTATCGATGGCTTACTGTACCCGGAAACGGACTACGCCGCTACGTGTCCCCCGGACAGGCGGCTCTCCCCTGCGCTGATGCCCCTGCCCCTGCCCCTTGTGGCATTTGGTTATTAGTCATAAAGCTGCAATGGGATTGCCAACTGGACAACTTTGTTAATGATACATGGTTGACCAAGTTTGGATTTGTTGCCGCTTGGCCTGCCCGGGCTGTTTGTGCGGCGTCAAGTTGATAAGTTGCCGGAGCAACTTGCCTGTTTGAGGATCAAATAATTTGTTTACAAACTGCCTTGCATATGGAAAGTTTGCGCCGCAGTTTGCCCAAGGCCGACTTGGGGAGTCTGAACGGGATGAAAAGTGGGTCAGCCCCGCAGGCGGAATAAGTGGGGCAAGGGTTTGTTAGCAAGATGCGGCCTAAGGAGGAGCCTAATCCGGGGACAAGAAAATGTTCTCCATTTATTAGGTGGCCTTTTCTGGCGACGAAAGGAGCAAAGAGTGAGTGGGTTTATCAGGAATCAAGTATTATTCATTTCGTTGACATATTTGAGGAACTTGTAATTGAATAGATACTAGGGGAAAGCGTTAAAGCTATATGTTTTCTGTGTAATATTATTAAAAAAGTTGTAGAAATTCCTTGTTGATTTAGTTTTTAGCTATGAAAATAAGGCGGGAATTACCTTACAAATTGTATAAGCATTTTAGTAGTCTTTCTAGGTCAATCGTTAGCTGCAATGTCACCCTTTTAGTCCATTAAATTAGACCCAAACAATTAGCAGTCTTACTAAGTGTAATTGTTTTACCAAAATTTCTTGGTATAAAAGAACTCCCTCAAAACCTCCTCGTGGCTCACACCTGTTCAAATCTCCCAGTGTGTTAAATTGCCGATGACATTTTGTCAGCCGCAGAGCATCCTTCTGGCAAGAGCATTTGAGCCAGTAATTAGCCGGGACTGCAAATGACTCCTTTAGAGCCCAGGACGAGAAGTTCCATTCTGTAAGGCAACGGGGGAGAGGCGTTCGTGTTTGCACTTTCGTGTTGTTGCGCTTTTTAGTCCCTTTCAGTCTGGCACTTTGAAAATCCGTATCCGTGGAAGGGTTCACCACCGCCTCCACCTCCGCCTCTGCCGCTGCCGCCTCCGATCCACTCCGCATTTATTTAATATTTTAATTAAATTATTCCCGTGCATGTGCAGTTGGTTTGCCGGGGCGTCTAATGGCCCAACTTCATGGCGTACAAAGTATTTACATGCAAATGCCGTCAACGTGTTACGGCCTGTGCCCCTCCCGGATCCGTGCTCCGTGTTCCGTGTACGGTGTTCCGGTTCTTGGCAGGAATTCGAGCCGGAAACCTGAAGCCCGAGCCGAGACCTGGACTCGAGATGGAGCCATTACCACCCGCACTTAACGTTAATTAAACTGCTGTGTGTGCTAAAATGTCTCTTTTCCATATGTGTGCGGATATCCCCTGCTCCGTCCCTGGAATTCAGGCCCTCTCTACCACCCAATCCTCCTCCCCCTCCCAGCTTGGCAGCTGCTGTCGTTTTAATAGCTTAATGTAGTTACTTCCACTTTGAGTGTCTCCTGTGCCGAGAGACAGAGAGAGAGAGTGGGACTGGGAGCATGGAGCAAATGTGTCTTTGCTAATAAAAAACACAACACTCAGCAAAATTGTTATGCAGCAAACTAAATCAACAGACACCCATGTACCGCCCACTTTTCCATTTTCCCCTGACCCCTTTTCCCGGACCCTCCACCGCCATACGTACATACGTACATACCTACGTACGTACGTACGGACAAATTACAAAGCTATGACGGGAAAAAAGTGAGGCAGGACATGGAGCGGGACAGAAGGACGAGCAGATGGCTCGGAGGTGAAGAAAGACGGGAACCCGTGTAAGCCACACTTACAACACACGGCTTCATGTGCCGTTTTGGGGTGCGCTTACTTACAGCACTCACTGTGGCCACCAAGGCGAGGAGGAGCAGGATGGGCTGCATGCGTTGCAGCAAGGTCTTTCGCAGTCCTAGTCCTATTCTCGGGATGTATGTGTGTGTGAGCAAAAAAGGCGATATCTAACAAAGTTTAACTCGTTTTATGTCGAGCTCCCTGCAAAAAAACCAGCTATCTGGGGTAGTCCTGGCTTCAGGTTTAAGATCCACGATATAGCTTTCACATTTTTTAGTCTTTTCTGTCGTTCAATCTCACCAAATTTTCAATAGAGCATTTAGTTTTAGTAGGACAATTTACGAGAGAAGTTCATTTGAAACAAACAGTTTCTAAAATTTGTTTCTATAAAACTTGTACATATTTTTCATAAATATAATAATGTTCAAAGTCAAATATATAAAGATTTCTGGGTCAAGCCTATTTATAACACTGTTAGTAATATGTTTTATGCGTTCTCAAGAATTTTAAAACTATATAAGATTTCCCCTTAAAAAGATCTTGCTAAAACTCTGAGACGTTTTTCTCTACCTTATGTTTCCATTTTCCTTCTACAAGGTTTACAGGATATCCCTGAAGTGGATCATATCCCTCTTGCACTTTCCTGGCTGCCTGCTGCATTCAGTCAGCCGAATATGTTGGCTCAGTTTGGCACACAAAACGACGCAACGGCCGGAGCAGCAGCAGCTTTTCCGCATGCAGCTGCAGCTGGCAACCGAAAAGTGGAAAGTGGGTGGAGTTTTAGGGCCATGAATGGGCGAAATGAAGAATGTGGATGTGAGCCTTCCGACTGCTGGCAGGATTAGCCTGGACATGCCTGAATAATGTCTTTATTAGTGGCCCAAAAGGAGCAATCCCGGTCGTCTGTCTCCGTTGTTTTCTGTATTTTTTTTTTTGTTCTTACTTCGGCTTCCCATGCGTCGGCGGGGTTTTGATTTCATTAATTAGGCGCCTACGTGATAGCAAGCATAACTAACCAAAACGACCTCTCTGATTTCTTACAGTCTGCGCTAAAAGAAGATGGCCCAACCACAGCTGCTGCAAGTGAAATTGTCACGTTTCGATGCCCAGCCCTGGGGATTCCGCCTGCAGGGTGGCACGGACTTCGCCCAGCCCCTGCTGGTGCAGAAGGTAAGTGAAGAACGTTCGCTGAACTATATAGTAATTTAAGCTATAACGGAAAGTGGTGGAAAAATCGCCATTTAATTCGATTGACAACAAATGGAATATGTTTGGCAACACTCTCGCCGCGGCCAAAAATGGAAATTAAACATGAAAAGCGAATATTAGTTGGGCAGTTAATTTATTTATGGGCTTAAGTGCTCTCGCTCGTTTTTTTCTATATTATTTCTATATTTTTTTGGTTTGTTTGTTAAAAATAAATCCGTGGATATAAGTTTCACTTTTTGTGGTCGTCGTTTCCGTGCGATTTTTGCGCACGTTACCCAAAAGCAAATAAAACCGTATTTTTCCCAATTTTCAACAAATTTCCTCTCGCAATATTAATGCGAACGGACACAGCCACACAAACCCACACAAGTGAATAGGCAGACAGATAGACAGACGGACAGAAACCCAACTAAAAATTTGTTAAACATTCATAACAGATCTCGAAACATTTTACATTTGTGGCGACACGCAACAGCGAATTTTTGCTAAATCATTTTGACAACTTTATGAGCACTTGCGGCGCGAAAACGTCGAAGGAATAAATGTACATACATATATCCTACGTGGTTTCCATATTGACAGTGCAGTGCGGGCCACGAGTGTAAGGCTGTAACTAATTAATGGCCATTTAATGGATGCATTTCCCGTTTCACTACATACATATATATATATTAAAATATATATAATTGCCTTTGCCCAGAACTGTACCATTTTCTATCTAATCTAATTGCTGATAATATCGCCAGCGAAAACACAAACATTTCCAACGATTCGCGTAAACATGAGCTAACTTTTTTAGTTAATCACAGTCTCTCTCCCTCAAAGGCCTTGAAATTCCTGGTACATTATGAGAGTATAGTGCACTGTGAATCATATGTATATAGAAGCCCGATCCAGAGCACAACTGACGGGAGCCACAATATTTTCGTTTATGACTCAAGCTCACTCCGATAAGAGCCTTTGTTCGAGGGCGAGTCTAATCAGAAGTCGAAAGACGGGAGAACCTCTAAATGGGGCTCGTCCATAAAGAGAATTGCCTTGTTTTTACTGCATGAAGCTATTGCCGAAATAATTCCGAATTATTGATTTAGATTCGGTAATGTCCCCTGCTCTCGTTCTCATATTCTCAGGGCTCCCCCTCCAAAACAACGCAATCTGTAAATATTTCGGTTCGCTCCGAAATAACACAAATTCTGTGTGCGAGCTTTTTCTCTGTTTGCTTTTGGCTTTTTGAGGGGGCCGTGGGCGGTGGTTGGCTGTGGGCGTGGCCAGCGCTAAATGCGCAATTTCTATTTAAACAGCTGTGGATTTTTGTGTCAATGCTATGCGGCATTTCTGAGCTGCTGCACTGAGCTATTTAAAAACAAAACAAACAAAAAACACAACAAAATAAAACACGGAGAACTGAATGTGGATTATTATGGAATTGAGCCATTTCGATTAATTTAAATTTGGATAAACTGAAGCGCTTCTGCCAATTAGCAAGCTCCTCTCGTCCCTGTCTGCATTTGGACCACTAAACAACATTGTTGGCCCAAAAGTGCAACAGGAGGACCCAGCCAGACAGAGCAGACCAGCATTTAATGGGGGTGAAAAACTGTCGGAACAAATTTGTGTTTGGAATTTATGCGAAAATCACAGAGCATGCATAACGCAATTTGTGCAATTTGAAATGGAAATATTTATGGATTACACAACGAAAAACAAAGCCGGACAAATCCCAATCGTTTTCGTTGGCCACTGTGCTTTATTTTTCGTCTGCAAATCCACCAGTCGGACCTGAGAGATGAGTGATCTCTGCCTGCCCGCCGGCAGTGCGACATCTCCTGGCTGGCTGGGTGGCTGACTGACGTCTTTTTTCCCTTCCGAACACTTCAAGCCCAATTGAATTTCGAATGGCGCACTTAAGCCGCATCTTCCTTCGCAGGATACTGCGTAAAAACTTTGTCCGTAATGAGCCACACGGAGAGAAAATGTTTGGCAACACTTTACAGCTGAAATAATTGAGACAAAGCATACTAGATTTGATATATTAATGCCTATGGATGTGTTTCTCATCAATATAATAGTTGGGAAATATGGTTTCCATATAAAAAGAGCAGTAATATTTTCTCTGGGTGTACCGGCTGAGCTCCTTGGTTGCCAGGACACAAGCTCCGCTCTTTTGCTCTGCAGCGGAACTAAACCCCAACGAACTCAACTGAACTCCGGCACTCAGCCCGACTCAAGGACTCTCCTACCTTGACAACAAATCGTCATCTCAGTCATCGTCAGCATCCAATCATGTCACCGCCCTTACGCTCCCCGCTCCTGGCTCTTCACCCCTGAGCCACAGCCAAACAAATTGGTGCTCTTTAAATGCTGCCGCAGCAGAAGCTCGGCTCATCAAGATGCAACACATGACATGGGCAGGAATAAGTCCCCACTTCCGTCAAATAACAAAAGCTCCGGGGTTTGGGAGTCTTTCGGGGCGGGCATAAAAAGAAGCTACTGAGCTGCTTAAATCGGATTAATTTATGATTTCTCGCAGCGAGTTTCAGTTCGGTTCTCGAATGAAGTTCTTTTCCTGTTGCTTCCGCCAATGTCCTGTGTCCTGTGTCCTATGTCCTATGTCCTGCGTCCTCTGTGTGTGTTATAAGCTTTATGCCCACGGATTTTCACCCACTCCCTCCTCCTCGCCCACAGAAACCACGTTTGTATTTCATTATCAAGTCCCGAGTTCGTTTTGGGCCACAAAAAGCTTCGCACAAAAGGCCAAAGTCAAATAAAAGCGAAAGCCATGCTCTGGACAAATAATGGACCAAATAAGTAATACAAGAGCGCAAATTCGGTTTACTACAAATTTCTGGCTTACTGGCTGGCCAAAGAGTTCGCCCCATACGCCGTGTATCAAGGCGAATAAAAAAAGGGAAACCGAAAATAAAAGCATCAGTGTCGGCTATTAGCCAACTTAAAGTCTAGACAAACTCAGGAGGGGGCGTGGCACAGCCAGAGCTCTGGAGAGGACAGTATGCATAACAAGCTACTGACGGCATCCAAGGCAACCGACGTAGCCGCCAGACCCACACACATGATCCTCCGCCATTTCCAGAGCCGGTGCTTCTCCCACTGAACTCCGCGTTCTGTTCATGCAAATCAGCTTGGCGTTGGTTTTTTTTCGCTGCCCTTGCTAAAGGTATATTTACTTTATGAAAGGGTTTAATTTCTTATATTTAAAAGGATATAAATTCTCCTTTAAATGAGATCAGTTGTAGTTCTTTTCAGATGTATCTTTCTCTTTGAGAAAGAGTTCTGAGGAGATTATATAAACTCTTTAATGAATCCTTTGAGTATTTGAGAGATCGGGCATTAAACAGAAACTCAAATATTTCAATTTCAAGTTTAGAAAATTCCCCTAAACCTTAATTGACAAAGAAAGTGCATTTCAAACTTTACTCTCAAGTGGACCTACTCCTTTCCACAGTTTTTTTCTGCCAGCTACGCTTCGTTTCGGTTCAGTTTCGGCTGTGTTTTTGCTCGTTTTAAGCTTGTTTGTTTGCCTTCCCGGGTTGGCCATTAATTATTTGACTCCTGTCTGGGGGCAGCCTTTGTGTTGGTGCCCGTGTTTGTCTTTGTCTTTGCCCCAAACTATGCAAAATTTCATAATTCGCACCCGTTCCTCTTCTACTTACGGGTATATTAGTGCATCTCTTACTGTGCCACCCCGTTGCCAAGCCAGGATATCAAATGAGTACGTGTTACCCCTCAGAGCCTTGAGTCCGCCACGTCTGTTTCTGATTTATGCGAGCCCAAAATTTCGTTTGCTTTGATTTGGGGCTTTTGTGTAATTGAATCCGGCAGAGGAGTGGACGACACATCCAGCTGTGGTCTCGACTCTCGATTGCCGATTGTAGACTGATGCTGATTGAACTTGCACTTTTCTCGAACCAACCACATGTCAACAGACCGAAGGGGCCAGCGGCGGAGGAGTAGGAGGAGCTGGCTTTAAGGCATCTCCGACTGTGGTTGCTCTCAATTTACTCGGACATTTTATTAATTGCACAAGGGCTCAAGAGCCACTACGACTGGCTGACTGGCATACTGGCTGACTAGCTCGATCTTGACATGAAAACTGCATTTGCTCACTTGCCAGGAAACTTACGGTTGTTGTTCTCAATTT
>JAEIHY010020189.1:0-104107 GCA_018904565.1 Drosophila tsacasi | reverse complement strand
TTTGGTACATGGTATATAACAGTCGTTCACGAACGACTGTACCTTTCTTACTTGTTTTGTGTTGTGTTTGTCCTGGGCTCTGACCAATTTTGGTGCCTTTCCCTCGATGGGGGTTTTTTTTATTTATATTTTTGTTGTATATTTATTTTCTCTATCTTTTTTATTATTCCATTTTGTTTGCTGTTATTTCTGTGCTGTGAGCTCCCTTTTTTATGTTCTCTTTATCAATTTTCCGTTTGTTTATATTTTCAATTTGCTTACAAAAGCTTTTCGTTTATTTTATTAGCCAGCAGCCATTGTTGTGTGTATGTTGTGTGTGGGTGTGTGTGTTCTTTGCAGCCTTTTGTGGTCGCTGCTGCCTTGGTCCTTTTATTCGTCCTTCTCCCCGGCTTATTCGCCTTTAATGCCAACTGCCATTTTTCGTAGCGCGCTTTTCGGCGCTCAATTCAATTACACTCCGCCTGCAACTGTATGGGTGCGCTGTATGTGTAGGTGTGTGTGTGAGTTTGCAAAATCAAATTTTCTTTTGACTATAATTTTTGTGGAAAACATCCCCCAAGCAGGGCGCCCCTTCCAGCACCTTGCGCCATTTTCCTTGACGAAAGAAGAAAAGTTTTGCCTGAATGAGAAATTCAATTCGCCGCACTTGAATGGTCCGCCATTTTCCACTCCTCTTCTTCCGCTTATGCTGGTGCTTGCTGCCGCCCCTCTTCCGGTTCCGGTTCTGTTCTGCATTCTCATCATCATCATCATCAGTCTGGCCACGAAACATTTGGAATTTTTTGCCTAATTCAATTGCAACAGTCTTGGCTCTCTCTCTCTCCCTTTTAGCTGCATAATTAAATTTCTGTTTACTTTTAATTGTTGCTCAGGTTGCGCTCAGAGCCTTTTCAGCTCAAAGCTGGCATAGATTTTTTGTTTTGTTAATTTGAATAAAGTTTTCGAGAAGTTCGTGTAATCGAATTAAAAGTTGACAAAAGAGAGGAACTTCTATTTTTAGTCAAAGGCTTCTTGTTCTTATTTTTGGGAAAGGACAAGAGGAAGTGTAGTGGCCTTTTTCCTGAAAAGTTTTGAAAATGTTGATTAATTTCCTGTAAAAGAAAAGCTTTAAAATGATTTTTTACTAAAGGATTTGTTTGTGTTTAGAGTTAAAATAGAATTATAAAGTTAGGCCACAGAAATCACTAGGATTTAGAAATCCTTCAAAAAGGTGTCTAAAAGTATGCAATAAAAGTTAAAAGGAACCAAATTCAGTTAAAAAATATATTATTTTAGCTTGACGCCTTTTGTAGTTTGGTTTTTTAAACTTTTTTAAATGATTTTTTAAGCCCGAAAAGATATTTATTGTTCTCCCGATTATATTTCTTAAAACAATACTTAACCTTCTTTCCACTCCATTTAAAAACCTAAATCTTAGTTCAACAACTTGGCAAACAACATAAAAAAAACCCCTTATTAGAACACACACTTAGCCATTAATCATAACACCTAGTTCAATATATTGAAAAGAAGGTTAGCCTTCGTGGCTAACCTTAATCCCGACCATAAATCGTACTTGTCCTCCTCTCCGCCGCCGCCCTCATCCCGAAAAGTGTCAGGATGCCCTTCCTTAAAGCATGACAAATTTGATTTGCATCGCTCTGGCACCTTTGTGGAAACAGATAAAAGAGATGACGACGACGATGATGATGATGATGATGATGGGCTGGGCTATCTTTTTACAATGTAATTGATTCATAATTAATCAACACAGTCATTAGCAGTCGCAGAATATATTTTAATCACGATTTGATCATCAATTCCGAACGACAAACGGGGCGAAGGGAGGCAGCGTTGGGCAATCATAACGATGATTTGGCACGCGATAAGGCAAACACCCTTGAGCCCGGAATCGAGACCAGGAAACCGGAACCCCTTTACCTTCTTTTTTTATTATTTATTTGCCACCCCTAAAAAAGCAGTCATAATGAAATATGCATATGGAAGGAATCTGTCTCTCCGCGTGGTCGTCCTTTTGTTTGTATGCCGCCGCCGGGCGCTGCTCCTGGCAGGATGTCAACAAGGACGACATGCTGGCAGAGTTACTTCCGTATCCGTGCAGTGCCTGCACTGCCGCTTGCTGCTTGCTGCTGTGCGGTAGTTAATTTAATTACCCTTTAAGTAACCAGATCGAATGGCCAATTTGGAGTTATGGCCTCTGGAGCCGCTTGCATCCGCAGCCACATCCCCAGCATGGGGCGAAGGACGACGGACTAAGGTCCTGCCCAGAACCCAGGAAGTTTTTGTGGCCTGCACTCTGCAATTGACATTGTTAACAAGATTGCACTGAGAGCTTAAAAGAACTAAAGGATAAGGGGAGTTTTAGGGAATTTGTAAGGACACAGAATATACTTTAGAAAACCAAAGAAGAATATATTTGCAGGGAATTACATTAATTAATTAAATATTGTATCCTATTTTTATACAAAAAATTTAGAAAATATAATACTTCTTGAAGTCTTTTTCTTACCTTTTCTCAATTTAAAGAATTTAAAATTAAAACATATCCTTCTTTACTTGATACCTTTAGCTTTATTTTTCGCCAAGTGCAAATAGCAACTTTTGGCTCAATTACAAGGACAATATCTGCAATGTCCACACTCCCACACGTGCCTGTGCCTTCGTCCTGTGGGTTTTATTTTACCATCGACATATTAGAGCAACTATTTAGACCTTAAACTAGACATGGCCCCAGCTCCTGCTCCTGCTCCTCCTTTGGCTCTCCTATCTCTCTGGTCAAATGTATTAATTTCATTCTTTGGTCCTTTGTTCTCTGCCTCTCTCTTATCGCCGCTTTTGGAAAATATCCTTTGGCCTCTCCAGTTTCGCCTTTGTTGGCTCTGTATTTTTTGTTCTTCTTTCTATTTTGTGTGCTGTGCGGCGTTTAATATCCGATTTCAGTTCTGTCCCCTTCCCCATGGCTGTTGATTCTTTTTGACAAAAGGCCGAGGAGCGTAGGGAAAACTCAGGGAAAACTCTGCTGCTGCTCCTGCTGCGGCTGCTGTCTCCTTCGCTTTCTGTTTGACATTGGCGAAGTTTTCTATTTGCTCGGTGCGCCGCTCCTTTTGTTTGTTGGCTGTCCCTCGCCTGCGCGGAAAATCAAAATATTGACTCTTAACGGTGTGTGTTTATTGATCCTTTAGCTACCCCCAGAAATTAAGGGGAGGGAGTGGAAAACCGGGGAAGGTAGCGACGGCCTCAAATTTCCTTTAGCAGGAAAATGATTGCAAGAAGGAGGGAGGGGACAGTCAGCTTCTTTACTTTTTACAAGTCGAAATATTAAAATTAAATATAAAACAAAAATCAGTCTTTATTTATCAATAATTTATAACAAAAAAAGGGGTTACTGATAAACTGATAGA
Organism: Drosophila tsacasi; assembly: GCA_018904565.1. Taxonomy (NCBI): domain Eukaryota; kingdom Metazoa; phylum Arthropoda; class Insecta; order Diptera; family Drosophilidae; genus Drosophila; species Drosophila tsacasi. The sequence continues at coordinate 100,706 of JAEIHY010020189.1, read as the reverse complement.
GTTTTAATCAAGATTATAAATAAAAGCAAATATAAACACTTTGTTTCACCTTCACAGATTTCTTTACAAACCTCTACAAGCCACCTGTCACCCCTTTTGCATATCATAATTGAATTCAAATCACAAAAGTGTCACACAACTAATCAGAGTTGTCATTTCCAACCCTCCATCCCTCCTATCCCTTTGGATATTCCACCCCCGCCCGGAGCTGTGACCGTAGTAACTGTAGTCAAAACTCCTCGAATAGGTGAAGCTCGGTTTCAATTTCTATTTCTATTCGAGTTTCGGTTTTCGTTTTCAGTTTTCGTTATTCGTCGTCGTTGCTCATCTGCTCGTTTTTCGACATTCAAACTGTCAAAAAGTCAGCATCAATTACAGTTACAAAGACATCATAGCACAGACACACGGAAATATCCAGCAAATATCCTGCATTGCGTACAGTTTGAGTGTGAAGTGCAGGAGGAGCGGGTGGAGGGGCTAGAATGGCTAGAGAGGGGGTCAAGGGTCAGAGTAACAGCTCAAAAGAAGTGTGTAGCCCAAAACTTCGCTGTAGATTTGCATCAAAATGCATTTGGCCATAACAGGGACAGGAGGAAAAAAATACTGATTTTGCGAGGGTGGAGATAGGAGTTTTGGGAAGTATATAATATGAGGGATTTTAATACATGAATGTGTTGTGTAAAAATAGGTTTATACGTGTTTTTATTAATATATGCATGTATTCATCAACATATTTTTAACAACATAAGTTCACCAATAGATTCACTGAAGGGTACTCACCAATATATACTCACCAATAGTTACATTACAGAAATTCACCAATAAATATAGGAATAGCTTTTATTTAATTATTAACCAATAGCTTTTCCCCAAAGAAACTTACCAATATAAATACTACTCAAAGGTACCTAAGGAATAGTTAACAATAAATATTCAGCAATAGACATTCTCCAATAAATATTCACCAATAAATACTTCCCAATAAATTATAGATACTCACCAACATAATTCCAATAATTGTTCAATAGAAACTCACCAATAGATACTCAAAAATATTCACCAATAAATACTCCTCAGTAAATCAGAATACTCCTCCCAAGATCAATATTTCTCTATAAATATTTATCAATAGACTTTCACCACTAAAGACACCAATCTGTTGGAGAAAATCAATAGCTAGGGATCTAGGGAATAGTGCCTCGTCGTGAGTTTTCTTTTACTTATTCGGCTAATAATATATTCTCAAAAAATGCCTTATATATCTCCTAACTCAAGGAGCTAACTTCACAGTAAACCCTCGCAATCGCATAACCCGAGAAGGTCGGTCGGTCGGTCATATGCAAAAGTCTGACATATGCGCTGACATTTTGCATGCAAAAAGGCGCAGCAGCAGCGGCAGCAACAGCAGCAGCAGCATTCGCCTCAGCAGCTCTTTCCCCTTGTCGAGTTGCATGTCAAAAGTTTGATGAGTGCCTGTCCAGCTTCGCCGCATGTCAAAGGCTGGACGGGATTGGGATGCGGATGGGGGAGCGGTACCGGTACTGGCTTTTGGCTATTGAATTACCTACAGGCTCAGTCCGAGGCCGAGGCGGCACTACTCTCGTTTGAGAGTGCATTCGCTTTGATTTTCGGCCCCTGCTTCCCTGTTTTCCCTTTATTTTTTTTTACCCAACTCTCTGCTCTGTTTTGGGTTTCCCCTCTGGGGAAAATTTTTGTGAAGGGGGAGAAAAAAACCACCCACCAAGATGAAGTTGTCTCCCTGACAAGCGAAGGCGACATATGTAAAATGTGTAAAGTGCAGTGCCGGTTACAGTTAATTTAATGCTCGTCAGATGCGAAGCACTACTATATCTCTGTAGGATGATAATGATAATGCACCCTCTATTAAATCACAACATCCTTCCTGCTTCGGGTTTTTTTTGGTTGTGCTTCTGTGATTGGCACTGGGAGAAAATAGTAGGATAAGGAAATGCCTACTAATCTTAATATGTGACATATAATTTTTTACCATAACATCTGCTTATCGGAAAAATATAGCATCGATATCATTGCATACTTTTTGGCATATGATAAAATATTTTAGATCATGAATATTTGATTTGATTTGAAATATATTACTTATTCTGAAAGAAATTAAGAGCAAAATTCTATAAGAATTCGAATTTTTAATAATAATTTAGTTCAGAAATCTTTAGGATATGCTATTAAGTTGATTATTTTTTAATTCTAGGGAAACTTATTCAGAAAAAAATCTATAAATATTTTAAAAACTATTTTTAAGTGCTCCAATCATCCCAATTTAACCCACAAATATTAGTTCTCCCTTAGTATTTTCTGCCAGTGCATCTAATGCACATCGGTAGTTCCCAAAACAAGCAGAAGGCAGTAGGCTGATGATTATGAGGGGGTGGGGATAAACAGAAGCAGGAGCCGCACAAAACACTGGCGCAAGGACACACACAGGGACAAGGACCAACTGACGCATCACTCAATCAAATGGCAATTGTGAGGGCTTAGCACGCGGCCTCCGGGGCTGGAGAGCAACCCTCGCTATTTAGTTGTAGATCAGATAGAGCAGAGTCCCGGCTGCATCCCCCTGTTGAAGGTCCTGGAACAGAGACTCTCGACTGAAACTGAAACTGGTGCAAATTAACACGCTAAGCACTTGAATCGCACGCCAAATGTGGCATGAGTAATGCCCTCAAGTGGCCAGGAACAACGGGAACAGATGGCGGCGGCGACGGCGGCGGAGGACATAACAAGCCACTAATCCAGAGGAGCCGCCACGCATCCATAAATGGTTGTAAAAATTTACGATGCAAACTAAAAATCTCTGACCAAAGTAATTTCCCTTTTGAAAGGAAGGAAAAGTCGCCTTCGCCTCCCATGGTTATGGCTATTCAATGGTTTTTGTGGGGCCACATTTATGATTGGGTGGACTTTCCATAAATTCTAATTTGATTTTGCCACTAAAGTGCCATAAGAACGCAATTTCGTCCCTCCTTCTGTATGGTATAAAACATACATACATTCGCTTCTATATTCCCATATTCCTTTCTCTACATATCGTATAAGTACACATTTAGTGGGGGGTGGTGGGATCCTTACGTTGGGCATAATTTTTTACGATGCTCGCTCGGCGACATTTTCATTCGCTTGCCATTTTCCATTTTCTACATTTCCACACATACACATTCACAATGGGGAAAAGCCAAATCACAGGCGCCCATTTTCAGTGGCTTTGGTGCTCGTAGACTCAAAAACTCCCCAAATCGTGAAAAGTCACTGCGACGAGGGGTATATGGACTTCTTGGGAGAGGTTTCTTGGGATATTTTTAAGGGAATCTTTTTAAAATTTTTAAACATTAAATGTTTTATATTTTATTTTATATTGCATTTTTTTTACCTGCTTTACCAGTTAACAAAATTATTAATACGTTTAATGTATGTAATGTTCAGGAAGGCATCAGAAACTTCTATGGATTTTAAATCAATTAAAAAATATGTTAAACATGATAAAATGAAATATTATATATCCTAAATTCTGTTGTTTTGTTAATGTTTCGATATTTTTAGACACTACTTAAATTAATTTAAAACCGAGAACAATTTCTGCGGCATTCCTGCATCACTTCCACTCAATCCAACTTCATATTAGTTGTATTATATAAGAATCTTAATATCTTCCATTGAAATTCTGGTCTTTAAATTATATGTGGGAGTTGAAAACCCTTAAAAAATGATTTTAAAGTAAGCAATATAAAATGTATGTAATAATCTAAAATTGTGTTGTTTTTAACGATGTTATATAAAATGTTTGAACATATTTAAAAGGGATTTAAAACACGTCTTATAATTACGCTCCATAATTTCCTAAAAAATATACTTCCTTTATTTTGTTACATATTTTGTTGCATTCAAATGTTCATAATTGTTACATTTAAATTCCCACAAGTAGTGTATTCCCTTCTTCGTTTTTGAAACTTCTAACTTCTGGTTCAGTTTTAATGCCGTGCCATTTTTTGTGACCCACCTCTCCGTCCGTGGACCTGTGTGTGGCTGTGTGTGTTGTTCGTGTTGCTATTTTATTTTATTATATGCACTTTTCTTCTACAAAATGGCGGCAAACGTCGCCGCATGGTCCTGTTGTTCGGGGTCCTTCGAGGAATCCAACGCTGCCAAGGAGGGGAGCATCATCGTTATGGCTGCGGTTATTTGGCGCCATGTTTTTGCGCTCCCTTCTGGCCTCCCCCTGCTGCTGCTGCTGCTGCTTCGCGCCTCGTTTGAGTTTTACGAGCGGCTTTACTTTCTCGCAGCTATTTCGACTTTGGCTTTTTAACAGCCTCCAAAAGGTTGCCAGGGGGATTTCAGCGCAGACCCAATCCCGTCATCTTGGGATGGCCCCACGTGTGTTGTCCATTTGTGACGTTGATTTCTCCCCACCTCCTGGCTTATACAACTCTGTATAAGTATATGAATGCCCCTCGTTCCGTTCTGTCTCTTGGTTTCTGGACGCAAGCATCTGCGGTAGGCAGGAGAACGAGAAGTCGCTGCCTTATGTTGGTCCGGTGACATGCCCCATATGGAAAGCAGCAGGAAGGCACTGGGAGAAAAGTGAAGGAAATTAAAGGAAAGGTATTAATAACAGATTGATTAGCTAAAAATGTATTTAGGGAAATTTGATTTGGGGAGATTTTACAGCGTTTTTTCACTAATGTTGCACTTATTTGATAATTTGTATGATAGCAAGAGTACTTGTTTAAGAACAAATTGTTTAAAAAAGTAAAAAATATCTTTATGGCTCTCTTAAACCCTTCTTCCTAGTTTTAAATAATTTCTTCATAAACTAAAACCCTCTTTTTCTATCAATATATTTTTCTGCCTGTGTTTTGCTGACTCAAAACTGCTGAAATTTTATTTTCAACGCGCGTGTCGTAATTGAAGACGCACCGCGCAGCAACTCTTTCCCCCGCCTGTCTCCGTTTCTGTCAAAATATAAATATATATATTTAATATAAGACAAAACGTTTACCCCGTTGTCAGTCTGTCTCTCCGTCTGCCCGACTGTGTGTGTTTTTGGGGTAAATGGAAAACGCTTTGGGTGGCGTTCGTTACTAAGAAAACACGGGAATATGGTTTTGGTTGGCATTTTGCTCTACGGATGGATGGATGGACGGCTGACGTGTTGATGAATTTTCATTTGAAAAACTAAGGGGCCAGACAGGATCGGGATTATATATACCGCGGAGTGATTGCCACATCCGTGTTTGTCTCAAAACTCGTTGGCCTACCGCATGGCTGGGATTTTACTTGAATTTCGTTTCTTCAGAGATTCATTTGCGCCAGGTTCTAGAGTTTCCTTTTGGCTCCCCTTTATTTTTTTGCACACACTTCTTTTTTCTGGCTAAAAAATTGTACATTCACTTGACGGCTCAATCTCGGCACTTGCTCGCTCTTTAACATTTTCCTGGCCTTCGTAATGCGAGTTTAATCACTGAAGTATAATAAAAAGTGAGCAGCAGCCACCCCGAGGCATCTGTATCCAGCCATCCTCCCCTTTAAACCAAACTGACAGCCGAAATGTCTTAATTTATTCATAACTTTTTTTATGCATGTTTATTAGACTGTGTGGAGGGCAGGGAGGGTGTGCAACCCCTCGCCGCACTAAACAATTTCCATGTTTTGATTTATGAATGATAATGCGCTGTGACATATCCGAACCTAACCTAACCGAAGCGAACAGGAGAGCGGATTCGAGGCGGGGATTCAGGCGAGGATTCAAGGGTATTCGGGCGAGGATTCAGCTTCAGATTCCGTTGTAAATGTGGATGAGCCCTGAAGGAGCTAGGACTTGATTTTGGGCATATGTCTGCATTGCGTTTTAATTTGCATTAATGGGCGTGGTAATGGGTCTGCTGCGGATGCTGCTTTCTGGGCGGTTTAATGAGGCGCAGCCTTTTCGCCCGAAATGTGCATATTTCAATTTTCAAATAAGGGGTTCCACTGGCAACTGTCGCGAAAAATTAAAAAAAAGGGTAATCATTTAATGGTGGGCGTGGCCGCGGGGTTATAAGTCAATAACTAATGGGTATATTGGGAGATCAGGGTTATCAAGGGGAGGGATTTACTTAAATATATATAGAAGAGTTTTGAAAGTGAGTTATTAGTTTTATTGAACTAGCATATTATTTATTTATTTAGAGTTTATAAGAATATTAAAGTTCTTTAGTTTAGGGGATTTGTTTTCAGTTTCTAAATATATTTATTGTGTTGTTTAACCTTTTTTTATACTTTTACTATAACTAAAGTTGACTGGGTACTTGATCCTATTTAAATTATATTCAAAGCACGTTTCTGTTTATGTTTTTCAATGTTAAAGGCAGTATTAATCAATTTTAAGCATAAATTCTCCCATTTATAAGAGACTCTACCTGCTGTTTAAGTTTCTTGTGTCTTTAGTGTGGCGCTTTCAGCCATTATTTGGCTTATTATTTATGAGAAGCTTTAAAAGGAGGATTTGCCGAGCCTTTACATATAAATATGCATATCTTATGTACCGCAGGCTGAGGGCAATCCTTTCGCTGCGGTTTTTCGCTATGTGATGCCTTCATCGCTTTTCCCTTGTCCTGCGGTCTACAGGCATCTCTGTTTCTCTCTGATTCTCCGTTTCTCTGCTCTCTATCTCTGTCTCTGTTTGGGAGTGTGAAAATCAATTTACGTCAATGTCTCTGGGTTCCCAACCGCCGGGTTCTCCTCTGAATCCTCAACTGAATCATCATCATCATCATCGCCGTCAACCGGGCGACAGTCGCAAGGTAAATGAATTAAAAGTGCTCGGGCGCTACACGTAAAAATTCATTTGCATCGAAGCAACAACAACAACAGCAACAATAACATCAACAACAAGCAGATAATAAAATAAAAATAAAAAATAAAATGAAACTCTGGCCTCTCCCCTGGCCAGAAATTAATTACGATCTCAACTGGAACTCTCTTATCAGAGTCGAAGGTGCGGCCCACAGCTGCCTTTTTCTGTTCCCCCTTCTCTCTGTGTCCTCTCCTTCCCCTCTTTGATTTGTCATTTCATTTCTGTTGTTGTTTTCATTTTACACTTTTTTCGTTTTTCTTTTTTTTTTTTTTTTTTAATTTAACGCTTAATTACTGAGCAACACAAATTAGTTAAATTTCCGCAAAAAGATTTTCAACCGGGGGTTGGCGTTGACAGCTGTGTGACCGATACAAAAATAAATACGAAACAGGAGGAGGGACTTTGGACAGGGCGTGACCGCAACTGCGGTCCTGTGGAGTCCTTGAGCGTGACCAATTGAATTTACAAAAAAAATCCGGCACGCTAAAATTTTAAAACTATTAAAAATAGTTGTTAAAAAATGAAATGTGAATTGAAAGCCTTTATAGAAATATGAAGGATATATTTGGTTATAGGTTGTGATTGACGACTACGGGGTGTTCTGAAAAAATTATATTTTAAAGAAATGGACAATTAATATACATATTTTAATCGATATTTTAACTTTGTGCGATAAATTGGTATCAATATAATCTGAATAAGACACATAAATTGAGAATATTTCACTTTTATACCCATATTTTAAAATTAAATCCGATAGTTTTTGAAATATTTTAAAGTTCGTTAAAATGTTTTCTATATAATATTAATTCCGATCTTTTGTATATATATTTAATTTCTCTTCTTTCTCGATACATCTTCTACTTCAGCTTTAAAGCTCTTCTTTTTTATAAACATTAATTATAATTAGTTCCTTACAAAATCAATCAAATATACTCCCAAATAACCTCCCGCAATCAGAATTCATTGAAAACCCACCTCAATCGCAACCACAACTGCGCTGCTGCGCTAAACCAAAATATTTATAAATGCAATTAAGGCATAACACAATCGCAGAGCCTCCACCCAAAAATCATAAATCCATCTGCATGTATAGAGGGCTGTTGCTTTGACCATTTCGCCGTGCCTGCCACAGGACGAAAAAAAATGATTGAAAAATGCGGTCAATTCCGATTCAAATTCCGATTTCAATTTCTATTCCGAATTGCATTTGCCGGGGAAATAATTGATGGCCAGCGCAAGGACTCGCTTTCCCGGGACCCTGCCTCTGTTCGCTCTCTTTCAAACAAAGGGATAAGTCTAAGTAAGTGGGTTATTAGCACCGCAGGATGTCCGAAGAGTGGCAGAAAAGGACATGCAGAGGCAAACGAAACGACCTCCTGCGGGGACAGAATGGAAACCCTTGCTGGGCATTAGAGAGTCACGTTCCGGCTCCTGTTGATGTGATTATTGCTGTTGGAGGCGTTTCATATTAGTAATGTAAACATACACAGGGGGAAATAATAGCAATCAACTAACGATGTTATCTTTGTATTATTTAATATATAAATATATATATTTTTTGTATTTAATAAATCCTTAGAGCTGAGATTGTTAGATTTATTAGGGATAACTAACAAAACTTCTTATTCAGGTAGTTTCTCGTACTTTGAGGATCGAATTCGTTGAGAATTATATATTTTTACCAGAAATTATTTTAGTTTTGCATTAGGGATGACATAATTTATCGATATACCGTTGAGTTATCGACATTTGGCGTACAAATCGATTTATCTATCATTTTTAAATTTTAACGTTACGATATATGTGCAATTAATCGATATATTCTTATCGATAAACATCCTTAAGATGAATTGAATTGATAAAATTGATAACAAATAGGATTTTTTTGTATACATCTAATGATAAATACCCCCAAAATATATTCCTCTTTGTGCAGAGAAACCCCAACAATGGGTTAGTGAGGTCACAGTGATTCCGTGCAATTGAAATTCATAAGAGGCATATTATTCGGAGGCCTCGGCTCCATTAGCCACAATTGAAATATCTCACTGTCTCTCTCTCTGAACTATCTCTACCTCTTGGTGGGCACAAATCCCCGGCAAATCCGTGTGACATGACGAATTGTGTCTTAGTCCTGCCAGAGATTTAAGCAATAAATATATTGTCGAGTGTGTATTCAAGTGACAGCTGCTGTACGTGGTGTGCTGCCCTAATAAACCCGATAATTATGATGATAAAATGATGATGACGACGTTGTCGGGTGGCCCTTGATGATAACGATGCCACACCGATAATGTTACTTAACTCCACATGCCCACATTTTGCCACGACTCCTTCTCTGTCGTCGCCCATTAAAAGTTCCACCCTCCCAGCGACTGCACAGTTTTCCGGCTGCCTCCCTTTAGGGCCATAAAGGCGGCGACCAACTTGCAGCATGAAATTATTTTACACGGCGCTCTAATGCATAAACATGGCCACCAACAACAAAGTTGGCTCAAAATCTAAGGTACATCAGGTGTGGCGTAATTTTCGGTATAAATTGGAAGGAAGATTACTTTTGAGAGAAATTTAAGCTAAGGGAAAGAAAGAGCTGCAAAAATAGCTTTGTATTTGTTCAGAAATTTTAAAGATTTACTCCTACTTTAATGATAAAATAATAAACTGTGTTCCCTTGCTACCTTAATATTTATTTAAATCTCACTCTCCAGCGAGGGTTGCTTGTGTTCTTCGCTCCCTTTTCAGCCACTTGTGGGCAATCAGTGCCTCTCGACTCCCGACTCCCATTGCCGGCTGTTTCACGACGAAGATCGACTCGACATGGCAATTGGCGGCAGTCGGCAGTCGGCAGACACAACCCCTAAAAATCTGCGACTCGAGTTGCATTGTTTTGACATGAGACCCGGGGAAAGGGAAATCCCCTAGATTTTTCCAGGGGAGGGGAGACAAGAACACGGCGCAGGCGCGACAGTTTTTCACCCTCCGAAGTGGAAACAGTTGCTCTTAATCAAGTGCTGACAACCGTCAGAGAAAACAATTTGAAATTGCATTTTAATCAACTGAGCGGCTCGTGGCCTGCAAGAAAGGGTAGCTGGCCTGCTGGGTGATACCCGTCTTGTTCCTCTATTTTCCGGTTTAGTTTTCTATTAACACCTTTTCAATCCATGCGCGGCTGCCTCTCCTAATGTTGTTTTAGGCCCACCGCAAAGGCGTTGAATTGTAATGCACATGATTCCGATTCCGATTTGGAATTTCTATTCTAAACTCGTATATAAGCATACGTGAAGGCCAGCTGGCGTTTTTCCAGCCTCCGTTCCGTTGTTGTTGACTTTACTTGATTGAATGAATTTGAATCTGATGAATCCCGAATGATTCGTGCGTTGAAAATTGAATTACAGCGAAAGCTGCTAAGCAGATTTTTGGTTGTGAAAACACAGAGCGTGTGTGATTTATGGGGTTAAAAATGTAGAGAAAGAAATATATTTGTTTGGTAAAATTGGTAAAGCTGTTTAATCAACAGTAACATTTACTACTACTTAAAAAATTAATAGATAAATGCGTCCTGTGATTATATAGATTTTTTTATTTTGTTACAAAAATTGGAACAATAATGCAATTGGATAAACATATAACAAAAAAAAGGGGAAAATTGAAATAATTTAATAATAAACATAATATTAAAGTAAATCCTGATGATTTAGAGATCTTAAAAATATCAATAAATCTTTAAATGAGTTTCTACCATGGCACAGTATTTATTAGTACGTTTTCTATAATAATTAATAGAATATTTCCAATTATTGGATAGTACAATATAAAAATCCTCAAACTTTTTTAATTTATTGCTCTAAATTTACCCTAATTAATTTATAATAATTAAATCATTTAGGTAAATGAAATGAACAACCATTATGAAGCATGCTCATGCATACTCGCATAACATGTTTTGTTTTGGACTTTAAAATTAATTTGCTTAATTCGTTTGGCAGCATTTAAAAGTGGAATACAAAAGAATTTTCCTACGCTAAGCCAACCAAAATACCATAAACATTTTTAAGCACCAAAAACGCTCATTTTGTTTCCCAAAAAACGCCACGTGCAGTCGTGGAGCGACAATGGCAATATAATTCTTTCATATGCTAATGAGGAGCACGCGTCCAGCATTAAATGTGCTCAAAATGTGCGAAATGCAAAAAGCGATTAGCAAAAGATTTTCGAATATAAACACACTCATTCATTCGTCCATAAAATGCTGCTAAATGTTTGTAAGCAAATACTGAGAGGCCATGGAGAGGCAGGGGGACACTCACAGGACTCGGAGGACTGTGTGTGACAGTGCATGCATTGAGCAGATTTTGAAAACAGGATTCAAGTGCAAGTCGTCTTTCCAGGCTTTCTTTGCTCAGCTCTCTCCTAATTTATTTTTCCAGACGAGACAGAAAGAGAAATTGTTGTGCAAATAAATTTTCTCCGTTGTCCGTTTGCTTGATGTTTTGATTTCAATTAGCCGAAACACTAAAAATATCAAACACACAACCCACTCTCCCACTCCACGTCCTTTCATTATTTTCTACTGCTGCTGCCCTGTGATTTATCACAATAAACGAAAGGCGTTTGCAGTTGGCATTCATATTTCGATGTTTACAATATAAATGAATGGCATACAGATTTTCCTGCGCAGATCGAGAGAGAGAGAGTGATTGATATGCCAATGACAATGGCCACTGAAGCACATTTCTTGGCCGGCAGCCTCGAATAGCAAACACGGCCCGAGCGCTACCAATTTTTATATAGCCGAAAAATCCATTTTGACCCCTTTTGACAGCAGAAGAAGTCCTGTTCGCAAATAAAAGCGTCCATTACTCAAGCGCTCATCTACACACACCGCACACACAACACACGCACACAGGGTCGCCCCAAGAGGGAGACAAACAAAGCAGCAAGGACTACGTGCCTCTGCCAGCAAGAGTCCCAAAAACCACCCACTCTTCTGCTGTATATATTTAAGAACTGTGTGGTTAGCTTATGATACTTAGCAGAAATAGCTAAAGTTGAGTGAGCAGAAATGTCTAGAAATAGATCAGAGATTTGGGTGTATAAATATGCTTCAGGAGAAAAAGGTGCCAGCTTTAATTAAAAGATAGTTTTTTTAAGCTTTAGAATCGTATATTGAAACTGTAGACTACTAGATTACTATATTAATTATTTTTGAAACCTTGAAGACGGGCTCTACAAAAATGGGATTTGTAATATATATCGAGCAGAAACGTTCGATATGTTACATTAACAAAAGTATATCAAAAATATCGTAAGCGTTAATATATCGAACTTAGATATATTCAATAATATCATTTATCGTTAAATGATTTATCGAAAAATCTTATTTAATTTATTTGTAGCTATCCGATTATATTTCTCGATTTATAGCACTTATGTCGCAACGTTAAGATATCGATTTATATATTAGTCTCCCCAATTTTTTGGATTTATCAACTTAAGGTTCAAATATCTATTTACATCTCGATTTTCGCTTTGAATATCGATTCAGTAGCAATATATTGATATTTTCTGCATTCCCTACTATAACATATTTAATAATAACTTTACTAACTCACAGCAAAAGCCCAGTTTCATTTTCAAAATTAATTGTCTTGAAATAAAATATTAAATAATATAAATAAAATACAAATAAAGCTTGGGATACATCCCTGATCCCTGTGAGCTAGATTTCCAACCTTGAACCCCATTACTATACATCTAAAACTTTCAAACTCCCAAAAATAAATTCAGTAACTCTCCAACCTGGCTATAAATATTAAATAATAGTTTAACCTAAAACCAAACCCTGTTTCCTATTAAAAATAAACCCAAAGACTCATCCCTGATCCCTGGGACGATATCCCCATAGCGTTTCTGGCGTTGTCAACTGTAAACATACTTGAGCTTCCTGTTTTGCTGCTATTTGTGTGTGCGTTAGTGTGTGTGCCGGCACACAGGACACTTAGCGCAGACAGGCGGACGCGGGAGGACGACCCACACATGATGTTTGCTCTCCTTGGTTGGTCAATCTGACCCAGCTAGCTCTCCACCCGCTTCCTTTTCGCAGGACGAAAGAGTACTCGGCAAACTCATCAGCACCACAAAAATATCCTTAATAATTTTCTTAAACCAACAAGCACAAAGCTAGCACGCAGCAGCAGCAGCAGCAGCGGCGGCCAGCATGAAGGATGCTTTTACCCCAAGTCCCAGGCCGTTGCTGTTGCTGCTGCTGCTCCTGCTCCTGCTCGTCCTGTCATCGTTTGTCATGTGTCCTGGCGGCCGCTTGTTGGAGGAGAGAGTATTTAGTTGGTTGGTCGTCGTCGCATCAATCCAAACACACAAAATGGCCAACAGGCGGCGGGGGTCGCGCCGTATCGGATGTGGCCGAGGTTTCCTTTTCCCAGGCAACCAAGGACCCCGAAGTCCGGACAGGACATAATCGTCAGTGCCGTAAAATAAACAGCAGCAGCAGCAGCAGCCAACGATGGCGACAAAATAAAAATAAAATGCGACAGGATAAAAATGGAGTGAAGGACTCGAGAGTTCGCTCGGAGGGGGGTTAACCGCTGGCAGGACAGGACAGCACACAGGACACGCTTTTGGGTGTGAAAAGGCATTTGGTGCAAAGCTCGAAATAAAAATAAGAGCGAATCCCCAGCTGGAAAAAAATTAACATCCTTGTTAGTTGTGAAAACACGTTCGCTAAATACGCGGCGCAGGCTCACACTCCCCCCGTCGTCGTCCTTAATCATCAAGGACCTCTCCCTCGTCGAGTGTTAATGTGTGTGTGGGACGGGCGCAAATATTTTAACAAGTGTCAAATGCACACGCTACTTAACCCAGGCTCTCAGCTCGGCCCTGGCTCTCCTGTTTAATAAACAAAATAGTAGTTGCAATTGCCCAAGGAGCAAAAAATCGGGCAACCCCTTGGCTCGGAAAAGTGTCCTTATTTTTGTAGAATTTGTTGTTGTTTAAAGTAGCACCTTTCAAACTCCCGCCATGGAAAAGTAGTCCTTTTCACGGTCGCTTGTAATTTTTGGGCATTTGTGTGCATTGATTTCGGCACTTAAGTCGCATAATCAGCGGCAAAAAAAACGGAAGCAGCTTCAAGGGATTTTCATGCACTCGAAAAAAATATTTATGAGCCTTAAAAAGTCTTGAAATTACTGGGAATGCTTTTAAGAGTCTATATTCTGGCACAGACTAGAAAATATCGAGAGAAAAATTACGATAAGATACATCGACATAAATATAGCCCTTAGTATCATAAAAAATGTATCGTAAACTTTTATACATCTAAATTTTAAGTATCGAAAAATAGTAAAATATTGATATCATCGCAAAAATATCTGATAAGTTTTGTGCAATTTATTTTCCCCTTTTTTTATGACTGTATAAGTTTAAAATATCAAAGAGAATATCGATGTTTTCTATATTTATCGCCACTTAATGATATCGATTTATAAAACGATGTCATAAATCGATACACTGATTATTTACAGATACTTTCATTGATAAATATATCTGTGAAGGAAAATCGAATTGAATCAATGAATATTTATATAGTATAAAGGGGAAAATATATAGCTATCGATCCTAGATATCCTAGATGAAGTAAAACTTGTACAGCTTCAAAACTTAAGGCACAGAAACTTTTAACGATATTAAATATTATTTAAAAATTAAATATTTAAATCTCACGTCCAAACCCCTTCCAAAATAATTATCCAAGTGTATAAACCCACGACAACGAACAAGTACAGTTCGCTGAACAACAATGCAGACGAAGGGACACCAACAAGGACAACAGGAAGGAGGAGGTGACCGTAGAGGCGTCCTGTCGATGGACCGATGGCATGCATTTCAGGCATTTCGGGCTGCGCATAAGCTGGGATTAAAATCAAAACAGATTTGCGCTGACAATGACAACGGACAGGAGCAGGAGCAGGAGTAGCATCGGGAGTTGCTGTAGCAAGGACACGACACAAGGACCAGAACACGTTAATGCTCAGTTAGGAGGTTAAACAGGACACTAGTCCCCGCTGCCTGATATGTGAAATGAAACACCTTGCCACGCGGAGAGCAAATGAAATGTCATTTGGCATGGGATGATGATGGGTAGCGAAGGGAGGAGGAGGGATTCTCCGGAGCAGAGAAGTCGCAGGGTTGGAGGATGATGACTTGTTCCTAAAGGAACAGAGGGGAGGAAGGAGTACATGCATTTAAATCGCTTTCGAATGATGATGAGGTTGATGTGACACATGGCCAGGTTCTATTGTCAGTGGCCAGTCGTGATTGTAACCCCTTGTTGCCCCTTTCGGTTCGGTTTGCCTTTGACCGCTGCTCCCGGCGATTAACAAGTGCGGAATGTCCTCCGTACCTGGGGAGGAGGGTTTGCAGCAGGGCAACCAGAACTGGCAAACTGGCAACATATGGACACGGGAAACCACGTAGCAAACAACAAGAAAATGGTCAAATGATTGAGTTTGAATCGGGAAATCGGGGAGGGAGCAGCGGAAGATAGCGCTCAAGGGCATTACAATTGTTCCAGCGAGGAGGGATTGTGCCGGATCCTTCAGTAAACAAGGAGATTAGTATTTCAATTCGAATTCAATAGGAGATATTTGCTTTCCAGGGGGATATATTTAATAATTAACTGACACTGAGCATGATTAAGCCAATAACTGCTGTCAAAGGAGGTTTGAAAAGTGCGTACTAGAGGAGGGAGTTCATTTCTATTGATAAATATAATAGTTCTTACTGAAATCATATTATTTATAATATATTTTCCTTACTTTCTCTCTCTTTCCAGCTTTGCTGTGGTCACCGGCCTCATCGAGATCCTCTCCCGTCGCAACCAGAAGGTCCGCGAGTCCATCGAGGACAACCAGAGCGTGATGCTGGGCCTTCTGACCACCTTGGGCTTCCTCTCCCGCTTCCTGGATGTCTGTCAGCCAGGTGAGTCATCTGTTATCTACTGTGCACATAGTCAAAAGTCACACCTGCTTCTTGATGGTAAATAATCCTAGAGCCACGTTGTTTATACTTGTACCTTTTTTTTTTATCCCTTCTCGAAAGGTCCTGCTGATCCGACACGTTTGCTGAGCGCGGCCAAGACCACAGATCTCTTCGGAACCGTTGCCATGCTCAGTGCCAGCGTGGTGCCCAATGGTGAGTCTCTGCCATAAACAGTAGCTCTGCTTTGCTCCCGGCGAGGTGCTAATTAGATTTTGGATGCACTTTATCGGAACAACAACGTGATCTCCTGGCAAAGGCGGAAATTAGTTTTGATTTTTTCCAGCGTTGTTTTATGAGGGAATATCCGCTGTCGTTTCCATCCTCTTTCAAAGTTTTTTATTTTCCTCTTATTTTCCCATCTTGCTCACTGTTTTTGCAGGTGAATGCATTCCACCGCGCACGACCGCCTTGGCGGCATCGACTTTTAATCTCTACGTGTCCCTGGCCTCGCTGGATGTGAACACTTTTCAGGTGAGTTTACATTTCTGAGAGGAGTTGAGTTGGCAAAGGTAAACTCCAAGCGACAGACGACGGCAAGCGACAAACGTCGAACGTTCACCGTTCAACGTTGAACCTCAAACGTCGTGCGTCGCCGTTTAAACAAATCAAAAAGTCAGAGTTTTTGGCCCTAAAGCCAATACGCAGGCACAGTGGTTACGAAATTGCTGGAAAAATATTTATTCCATATATAATAGTATATTTAAAACAATTATTTATCGAAAAAATCGGAAAAAAATGTTAAATATCGAAAAATATCGCTTATAATGTTAAAATATTGATATTATTAAACTATATTAGAGAATTAATTTGATTTGTTTCTTTTTCCGATTATATCTGTCCGACAAAAGGATTATCGATTATTAGAGATTAATAGCATATCGAAAATATCGTAAACTTTGTTTTGGATATCGAAAAATTTCGCTTTTAACGTTAAAATATAGTTAAAAAAAAACAAAATGTTATGCAATTTAAATATTTTCTGAAATTTAAGGTTTTAGCATATATTTTAAGCAGACAAACTAAAAACTCTAATTTTCTATATCTTATAATCTTTAATAACAACTTCCCAGCCACTGTGCTCGCTCTGTGCTCGCTCTGGGTCCGTCTTGGGTTTTTTCCTGTTCAAGCATCGAAAATTTCATTAGAATTTTTCCTTTACCCTGTTTTTATTTTTATTTTCATTCTGTGTGTGAGCGTTTTCTGGCATTTTCTTTGCTTAGCTCTCCTAAACTTTGTCGAACGTGAAATCGCTGGGCGAAAATTGAAGAAAATCAGAAAATCAACAACAACAAAGGGTAGAAAAATTGGAAGCGACAGGAAAATAACCCCAGAAGAAAAGTTTCAACGCAGAGACGTTTAAAACTTTGCCAATTGCTGGGCGGCGAGCGATATTTGCATACTGCCAAATGTCATGACAGCTGCCACCGCGAGCAGCATTTTCCGAGGGCGGCAGGCCAGGTGGAAATTAAGGGGCGGAGGAGGAGTGGGAAAATGCATAGAGCATAGAGTGACATTTGCTTAACAGACAACAGCACAGCGGCAAATGACAAACACAACATGATGGTGGCAAACGCCATTGAACCGCGATGACATTTCTATATATTGCGAAAATTCAGAGGAGAAAATCGGTGGAGAGGGAGGAGGAGCAGGAGCAGGAACAGGATAAAATGGCAGAGCTGGGTGGCGGCGGCGGCACATACGCAAATATTTTGACACTTTACTTGGGGCCAAATGTCAGCGCTGTCTCTCGTCTTCGGCGCGGCCTCAAATATTTATGACAACTCGGTAACGAAACGAATGAGCAGAGTGGAGGATGTGAAGGGTCCTGGTGCTGGGGTTTGCCTTTGGCTTTGGGTGTGGGTTGGGGTTTGAGTTTGGATTTGGGTTTGAGTTTGGATTTGGGTTTTGGGTGTGGGTTAAGGGTTACTCCTGGCACAACCGAAAAACCGCGCAAATGAAACGGAATATCCAAGTGCAGCAGCACATCGGTAATCTAACTGAGACTTGGCCTAGAGGAGTTGCCTCTAAAATACGTAGAAATCTTAATTTAAGTGCACTAACAGAAAAATATGGTGCCTAATGAAAGGGATTTCGGGTTTAATTAATCAAGGAGAAATATTGAAGCTTCTGACTTCAAATATAATACCCTGCATGGGCCTGAAAATAGTTGCATAGGAACCCCTTATTTCTTGAAATAAGTATATGGAATCCAGAAGTTGCATTCTTTTTATTCGTTTCTTAAGAATGTACCCCAATTATTTCTTTTATACGGTGCCTTTCGATAGGTTTAATATCGATAGGTCGAATATCGAAATATCTCTTAGCAGTACATAAAATTCCACCGCTGTTCTTTCTATGCTAATTAGCCATCTTTAAGCTCTTCTTTTTGGCCTGAGGTTTTTCGGCAGAGTGTGTTGGCTGGCGCAGGATTTCATTTCCTGTGTGTACTCTCAACCGGGAATCTCTTCGAGTATTCCGAGGATTTGAGTGTTCGAGAGTGTGCGTCTGCTGTTGCACGTGTCAATATTTAGCCGATGCAGCAGGCCGGAGGCTGGGCAGGGGCAGGGGCAGGGGCAGAGGCAGAAGAACATGCAGGCAAGGCTCTCTCTACGCACTTGACAAACTAATTTGATAGACAAACTTTGCCGGAGCTTCCAGCTCCGTGGCTCCGTGGCATCCCTTCAGCCCCCGAAATGGCACTGGGATTAGAGCTATTTGTTTTAAATTACCACAAAAATAGATAAGGGTTTCGTTTCGTTTCGTTCATCAACTTTGCTGCTGCGTCGTTTTGGCAAATAATTTGATTCGGTTTTAATCAGCAAACTCAATTTCGAGGCGCGCTTCCTTGCCAGCCTGCCCGCCTTGTTTTTTGCGTAAATATTGACTTTGTAAAATGAAATTTTCAAGTTTAACCCAAAGCCGCATTCGGGCTTTTTTTCCGCCTGGCAAATCCTTGCCGCTCGCTCATATCCTGCCGCCGAGGGTCGAGGCAGGGGGCAGGCGTTGTTCTAGCCAGCCAGGCATGTCAATTGTTTGGCTAAATATTTGCTTAGTGCTCGTACTCGTCCACGTCCTGGTGCTCGTCCTCGTCCTCGAACAAGTTGCCAGTTTCAGTTAGCCAGTTGAGTTGTTGAATCGAGTTTCGGCCTGCCAGGACAAACAAATTAGAAGCCGCTCTCTCGTCGGCACTCGTCCCTTATGCAAATAGTACAGAAATATATGTATATATATTTATATATATATAGAGAGAGAGAGCGGCAGCAACATAAACAATCCTGGCCACAGGATGTGCCTGGCCCTTCATTTCCTGCCCTAAACAAGTGCCACTCTTTCGATATTTGCTTTGACTTAATTAAAACATTTGCTCAGTGATTTCGGGTTATTCTGCCCATTGTACCGTGTGTATTCTGTGTGTTGCCAATTAAATGTGCTTTATTTTATTTTATTTCTATTTGTTTTTGTCCTCATCAGGAGGCTTTGACCGTGGAGGGCCCTCTGTCGCTGAAGCTGCTCGACATGATGACCCTCATCCTGAACTGCAGTGTAACGAATGCCCCCTGGACGAAGAAGAATGACAACACCACGATGCTGATTGATTTGATTGCCACGCTGGCCTTCTTCTGTGTGAACAATCGACGGCATCAGGATCTGCTCATCTCGGAGCCGTTTGTGGTGATCTTCAAGAGCCTGGCCAAGCTGCCGACGGAGTTTAATCCGGTGATTTATCCGTTCTTGGTCACCCTGTGCTTTGGCAATACGACGGCCAGGGAGCTTATCTCAAAGGATTTCGATATGGCGGTGAGTTTGAGTAACTTTTAATTTATTTAATAATGCAATTTATCATTAAATGGTCGTCGTGAACAGTTTTTTGGAATGAGAAATGGGTTTTAATGCAGATTTCCAGCTTTTCAAATACCTATGCTTCCTTTGTGGCAAGCATCCTTCATCAGTGTCACATCTCTCATAATTAAACGTTCATTAAATGTGTTATTGACAAAAATATCGAGCTTAATATTTTTAAATATTGCAAAATATCGCACTTATCGGGGAAATGTCGATTATCTCTATTCATTTCTTATTCCAATTAAATTCGTTCGATATACCAAATAGAAGATGGATTTATCGCAATGTTAAAATATCGATATAATAAATTTTGCTTCAAATATCGATGCAGTATGGATATATCGATAATTTCCTCCAATAAATATAAATAAATATATATATAAATATAAATTTAATATATATTTCCTTTTTAATAATTATAAAATGAACACTATTTGAATACCCTTTCCCCTTACAGTTCGTGGACGAGTACAGTAAATCGGAGGTGGCCCAAAGGAATCATGTGATCAAACTCCTTCCCGTGCGCCACAAAGACAAGGGCTTAACCAGCAACAACAATAATGCCAACAACAATCCGCAGCCAGAAATCAAGGGAGACAAAGGCTGTTAGCTACTTAAATATATCCTATAGATAGGATCGGAACCTTCAAATCGAAGTCTCAACTCTCAAAGTGATATTATTTTCAAAGAAAATGAAAAAAGAACATGTAGGAAGGAGGAGAAAGTACAGAACTCGAAACATTCGCAAAGAGATGAACAGCCACAGGACAACTTGAAAAGGAAAAAATAAAGCAGAAGGCAGCACACCACAAACATATTTTTAATATGTATAATTTATGTAATCTTAAACGCTAACTTTAACTAGTTTACTTAACACCACTCACTCACGTCATCAACTCACTCATTCTGACACACATTCGCTGAAAAGACCACACACATTCACAAGCAACCTTAAGTGGAAACTCGCATAGATTTTATACCAGTAATATATATTGCATGTACTCATCGTAGCTTACGTTTAATGCTAAAGTATTAACATCCCATTTAACGTCGGCATCATAATCTCACACCCAACTCACAACTTACACCCACAGAGCACTCACTACAAATTTTTAGTTATCGAATTAATCGAAGCTTTTTTTGGTTCAAATGCATACGAAAATAAATACGGGAAAAAGGAAAAAAAAAAATAATAACTACCTATTGTATTTTTTATAGACATCAATGTTTTGTGCAAAAAACTTATGATTAAATTAAAATCAAAATGAAATAAAGAATTCAAGAAGTGAATAAAACAAAGGATTTATATTTATAGTGGGAAGTGGTGGCTTTTAACTTTGTACTACAAAGTTTGTAGGAAAAGGGGAAGGGCGGTTAAAATGATTACAGATAAAGTTGGAAGAGGAATTATGTGCTGTTTCTCTATGACAATAATTAGAGCAATGATAATAGATAGGGATACATAGCTGCCACATCTACTCTATGTATACATTGTTCTTCTACTACTCTCTTGGATATTTTAGGGTATCACATTTTTAGTTAGCCAAATTTGGTATGCAAATTTGTTAAGCCTGTAAAAACTAACCTAGAAAAGCTTTACGAATTGAAATTAAGGTTTTTTGACTAAGTTATGATACATATCCAGCTCCTTAATCCGAATTATTATATAACTGCAAGGGCATATGCATTTCGGGCTTAAAAATTGATCTTCCTGGCTTGTAAGACCTCAACTCAAGGCTGTTTCTAAATTAAACATATAAATAATTAGATTTCAACCCTGAGAGAACTTTTAAGAAAAATTAACAAAATAAATACTTGCAAATTTTGCTCTTCCTCAAATATATATTTCTTATGCTTAGACTCTTCTCTTAATTTAAATAAAGAACATGTCATATTTTCTAATGTCCCGGCATCCTTCGCATTATTTTCCTCTCAAGTTTGAAGTGCTGCCAGACAAAGGCAACGGAGACCTGGCAATTTCTTTAATTTTCCACTCCCTCTGCCCCATCCAATATAAAAAACACAAATTAAAACGACAAAAATAATGTGCCTTAATCATTTGTAGGCGTGGTCCAGCCGGTGGGAGGTGGGGAAGGCGGCATCGTTTTGTGGATTTGCAGATCGCACAGAATACAAGATGCGAAACAAAAGGCGAAACTCATCAGTGTCGTTGTCGCTGGGACATGGCGCGCAGTGTCCTTTTGTCCTTTTGCGGGGCGTGTGCCAAGGATTCGCCGGGGCTGCCCATTGTCTCGATTGTGCCTGCGCACCTAGCCCCGGAATTATGTGTGTCACAGGGAAGAAATCTCGCAGGGAGCTCTCGCTCGACGACATCTAATTTCTTTGGACATTGTACGTGTGGGTTTTTTAATGCTGCCATATGCACAACCCCCGGTTCCAGCTTCGTTTTATTTTTCCTCTGTTTATTTCGCCAAATTGAAAGAACTCGAACAAAACGACAACAACAAGTACACACATATAATAATAATAATAAAAGGCCTCAAGACTGACTCTGACTCTCTAGCCGGCGACAGATTGAAGTCACTCAACTTGAAATAAAATGCGACAGCGCTGAACAGTTGCACAATCAAATGGGGACAATATGCAGAGGATATCCTGGAAAAATCCTGGGCTGAGAATGGTGGGTAGATTGGGCTATCAGGGAAAGATTGCAAGTGTAGTAAAATGTAGAGAAAATATAGCTAAAAAATTTGCTGAACCATTTTAGGGCATTTTCGTATTAACTTTAAACTCTGAGAAATCAGGAGTTTAAAGTAGTGACGAAAAATCAATTAGTTTTCTGTATCAAATCCTAAAAACCCCCCTTTTTCCTTTTGTAATATTAATCCATTTATTTTAAATTATTAACTATTAACTCAGATTTATCAGGATATAAAATAAAACAATTAATTCTATAGAAAAAACTCAAACTTTATTTCCAGGGTATTTCATTAGTCTATAACAGGACCCATTTCCCACTTCACTGACATCTCTCTTGTTTTGGTCTTATTTTTTAGATTCTCCCTTCTTTTTATTTTGTCAAACATCATTTTTAATTTGAAGCCCCGAAGAGCAATGAACAAATTGGTGTTAGCAGAAGCCAAGTGCTTGGGCACAAAGAATAGAAATTAGCCGAGTGCTGGAAGGACGTGGAAGGAGAACGAAGGACTGGGACTGGGGGTGAACCTGCTCACCCGCAAATGAAAGTGCGTCAATCAACCCTTTCCAGCTGAAACACCATTCCAGCCACTATCCATAAAAAGCCATAATTGCTATGTAGATGCAATGACAGTCCAACTGTCCAAAGTCCGATGTCCGATGTCCGGGTGGCCACTCCACTAATTGCCGCAAGTGACTAAGCAGAGGACAACATCGTTGAGCGGCAAATGTCAATATATCACAAAATACCAATTTCACCTTCTTCTCAATCAAAATTATTATGACCGGCCATGGAATATATACGATATCGAAATGGTGTTTGGAAGTCACCCCCAAGGGAGCTGCGTTTTGTGTAGATTAGTTTAGCATAGTCAGAGTCCCGAGTGCCGAGTGCCGACTACGAGACCGGAGTCAAAGGCAATTAAAATGAAAAAGTGTGTCCTGTCCACGTTGCGTGCAGTGCCCTCATAAGGCAGCCCCCGGGTTGGGAAATTATAGCAGCCAGGGGAGGGTGCCTGATGGTCAGCTTTAAGCCGCCAAAAAGTTAATTGCAACTTAAAGAGGCGCAGCAGAAGGCCAACAACAGATTTGAAGGCGCGGCCACAGGACAAACAAATTTCCGACCACCACACAGAATATATGTTGACCAAAGGAACACAAAGAAGAGGCCAGCAAGGAAAACAAGAAAGTGGAGCAAAGTTTTCAAAGACGAATATTTAAATACCTTACTCGGAAAATATTTATAATGAATTTAATCAAAATTCAAGAGGTTAAATAATTACTAAAATATTTCTAAAATGTTCTTTGACTTCAACTAAGAAGACGGTATTCCATTTGATCTCTTCTGTTCTGTATTAAAACCTTAAACCATAAAACTTCTACCTAACTAAAAAATATGTTGTATTATTTTTGTATTATTACGAATAATAAACAAATCTCCACATTTAAGTGCTTTTATCTGAGTATAATATGAATGAATAATATCAGATCTTTATTGTATTTTCCCTAAAAATAATTACACCCAACCCAAAAGGGTATAAAAAGGATATTCTATAAAAAAAGGGAAAGTTGACTAACCTGACTGTCCATTTTTTTCGGGTCTTGTGTCTGTTTTGTTTCCAGTATTTTTATATTCCTTTTTTGTTGCGGCTCGACTTCCGGTCAGGATACGCTTCTAATTTGTTTACAAGCGGTCGTCGCCAGGCGCAGCTTTTTTACATGGAAAATAATAAGAAAATTATATATTAAAATATTTAAAATTACACATTTTCACAAATTATATAATTTAAGTTAACTGATAAACGTTGAGGTAGAAAAATATATATAGAAAAATCATCATTCACTACAGTTTTTCATGATTTCTGAAATCTTTGAGGCGTATTTAACACTGAATTTCTTAAAGTTGGGAGAACTGAAAGATCTTTCGTGATATAGTTCTTTATTATATATCAAATAACGCCTAAGATCCTATTTAATTTTCTTTATAAAGACTTAATTTAAACAACTTAATTTCCCGTGTAACTTATGTTACCAACTTTTGGGCATCTAGATTCTCGCGTCCTGACGTGTCCCGTGCACATTATGCGCGATGCATGGCGTCCGATAAGGATCCAGGACTCGGACTAGGACTCGCACTAGGACTTGGACTCTGACTCGGACTCGGGGTTGACTTTCCGACTTTATATTCCCGGCCCCCGACAAATGATGTGAGCAACAATGGGCATTGCGTGATGACCTTATGATGACACCCAGCTGATTATAAAGAAATATCCCGGTCTTTGGGTTGCGTGCTCGCCTCAAATTCAGCGGAAATGTTTGCAGCAACGGTAAATTATGTAACACACGCTGGACAAATGCCCGGGAGGCGGAGGAGGGACGGAGAGGGAGAAGGTCCTTCGGTCGGGGGTGGCTTCAGCTCCATTCAAAATCAGCGGAGCGCAGTGGCCTAAGCTTCTGTCCTTAAGCGGCTTTGCCGATGCTCATTTGCACGTATAACTCAACGAGACTTCAACTGGAATAAACTCAGCTCGCTCTGAATTGTAGCCACAAGAGCAGCGAAGCGTCAAGGCTTAAGACTACACAGGGAGAAAATGCACTCAGGCTCAAGATACAGGGTTTTCAGAGTCATAGTTTTGAGGGATAACTAAGGCTAGTGCTGAGTTTCCTTCTTATTTAAAACTTTATTTAGGTTTTAAGTAATTTTAAAATACTGTTTTGAAAGTAGTGTTGCTATGGCTTCAAGCCTAAAATGAATTATAATTAAAATAATTAATTTAATGAAATATTTCCTTAAAATACTTGACTTTATAAAAAAAGATCCATGTTTTGCGTATAAAAAATCTATAAAATCTGATTTTGAGTCTTATTATCTTGTTATTAATTCGTTAATTAAATATTACATTAAAAAACTGCATTAAATGCAATATTCTTTTGTAAATTAATACACTAACTATGCAATAACACCCAGTCAAAGGTAGAAATCAGGAATTATGTACGGATTTTTGGTGTGGTGTTCCGTTCCGGCCACTATTTGTCCCCATGAACCACGGAACCATTTCTCGGAGCTTTGCTTTCAGCTGCAAATTTATGACCACATAAATAACATAACAGAAAAACCAGTGGCAGGCGGAGCCGCACAGAGAGAGAAAGATAGCACAGCCTGAGCGGACCCACCGAAAAACCCCCAATAACCAGTAGAATGCAGGTGAAATCGAAGACGGAAATACCTTGTAAAAGTCTGAAAATTATAGAGAAATTATCTTTATGACAGCTGATCTTAGAACTTGGGACAAGCTATGGGTAGAAAGATAATTCTGTTCCTAAATACCTCTAAAAAATAATTAGGATACATTATTTTTCTAGTTAAGTAGATATTAGTCTTATTATTCCAACAAAATTATATTTTGGCTTACCTTAAATTTGAGTTTCCTTAAAAAAAGACTTCCAATTATAATATTCGAGATAAATGTAAGCCTAATTTATAGATGACCCTTAAAAAAAAAGGATCCCTTACCCTTAATAAGGTTTCCAATTTCTTAGTCTTTTCCAAAAGTGAAGAAATGTAAGTACATTTAAGACATTCTTGTATATATATCCACACACCTCAAATAATTATAATTTTCTTTTTGAAATATAAAGAATTTAATAAAAACAAGCTCTTGGTAAATGATACAATTTTATCCCCAAATTGTTAATTAAATTACTACAAATGTTAAATACATTGAAGTCAGTTAAACCCATCCCAAGTGTACAATACAATTGAGTTAATTTCCCTAAAAAGTCTTTCCTTTTTTCCTTGTTGTTATATGTTAATTGAATATATCAATATGAATATATCAATGTATCCCTTTGGCTAATTTAAACATTTTTTTCCTAACCGTTTAATTACTCAAAAAAAAAGTCCATCCTATCCCTAAAAAAGCCCACAGTCGGATAGCGTCTGTGTATATAGGGTATGGTGAAAAAACCTGCTGCTAGCATTCATTCATTTCATATGCATATTTATAGCTTAAATAAATAACAAATAATATGGCTATAAATTTTGCCACTCTCTTTTGTTTAATAACTAGCCAGAGAGACGGAGGAGAACAGAAACAGAAGAATATACATAAATATATTTGTATATCTTGCTCGGTTTGGTTTTTCGATAAATATTAAATATGCATAAATAAAAATCAACTCGACAAATGAACAGCGAAAATGTTTGTTTGATGCCAAAAACTGCCACACGCAGAAAACTAGTTTGAGGCCATTTCCAAAAGGGGGCAAAGTGGGGGGAAAAACTGTACAGACTCGAGGTAAAATTCATGACAGTTTTCTGGGGCATAAATCAGTGCCATGTGTGGCCTTAGGTATATATAGTATCTGCTGCTGCTGTCCCGATAACACGGCCTCCAGAGATAACACCAATTTGTTGAAGCTAAATCTTTATCAGCACAGTGTCGTGGCTAGTTTTTCACGGAAATTCCTCTTTTTCCTGTTTTTTTTTTTCTACAGAGAGATAAATTAAAACCATGTAAGTGGTTAATTAAACGCGTTCACGAATTATAGCATATGTTGTGGGGCGCTCGCGATAAGATAAAGTAACTGATAGATGCGAGTTGCGTTTGCATTTTGAATATTCTGCGGGTAATAAGCTGTGCAGCTAAATGGGTGACGAAAATTAGGTATAAGATAATGATAAATATATTTTACTATGCATTTATTATAAAGGTAAAGTATAAGTTCTCCTAAAAGATGTTTTATAAATCTAAGAAATTTCTCAAAACTGTTTATTCTATTTACAACTATTTTCCTTTAGCGAATTCCCTATCTAACCACTTGGTTGTATCATTTAGAATGCCTTCACCTTTTATCCAAATGCGAAGCAATTTCTTATTATGGCTTTTGGATATGTTTGCCTTCTTTATTTATATTTTTTTGTGGCTCAAGCTCGAGGCAGAAGCGTTGACAGCATTTTGTTGAAATGGCAAATAGCCTGAGGAGGAAAAGAGCAGGGAGGAGAGCAGCTACGAGGTACTCCCAGGAAGGGGCATCATTGAATGTTGTAAGGCATTCAATTTTCATCATTTGCCATATCTCTTCGTGTGTGTGCACTGCTGCTGCTGCTGCTGATGATGATGATGATGATGATGATGATGATGCTCTGGAATATTTTCGGTCTCTCTCATGCAGATGTATGCGTTCGGATATGTACATTGTACAATATTGCATAAATTATTAATGCCAACTTTTATTTATTCCCATTCTTTCGTACGAATGCGATATTTTTACATATTTGAAGACAGTCGGCAGTCGGCAAACAGATATATGCGAGCGGGTATATATGGACAGTCAGACAGTGGCTCCGTCACTCAGTCGGTCGTCATATTTGCGTGTTTGCATTTAATCATCGAAAGCCATGCACTGCCAGCTCTTGCCACACCCACAACCCTTCCAGCGGGAGGACAGAATGGCTGAAAGTCCCTCAAAAATCCCACCATCCCCGCCCTTAGCCACCCCCTTTTTGTAACATTTTCTGCGTTATTTGCACTCGCTGGAAGTTATTCGACGCTTATTCTTTTCTTTTTTGTCTCTGCTATATTATTTTCATTTTATTACTTTGACTGGAAAAATAATAATAAAAAAAGGAGTCAGCGCAGGCAAAAGTATTTGGTTGATCAGGATAAGAGAAGGGATGTATTGGAACTTAAGTATAACCAAGGGAATTAAGTTTGAAAAGGGTTTTTAGTTTACAACAGCAACTATTAACATTTGCTTTACTTTCTAACGTAAGTAATAAAATTTTTATATTGATAAATGAGTTCCTAAGTAAATATTTTAAAAGAAATATAAATAAGAAAGGAAATTGATCAATGTCAAGGTATTTGCCATAATTTTTAATGCTATAATATAATGCTACTAAGAGTAATAGCTAACAGTAACCCATAAGGTTTATTTAATATATCTGAATCCTTTTTAATATATTATCTCAAACCATAACTCATATAATATTCCATTTTCTCGCCCATCATCCTGACTTTCCAAAAAAAAGAAACACCCAATCTCTTTTATAATTGTCAGTTGACATGGTTCCAACTATTTTGTTTGCATTGCCAAGCAGATTATTACCAATGAATGGCTCCTGTCTCTGTCTCCATCCAGAGTTCATATTTTTGGTAATCGGAAAAGCTTATCGAGTGGGGGAAAACCACCTCCTCCCCCATAATTTTCCGCAATGAAAACAACTCCATCAATAAACCAGGTAGCAACAAGGCTGGAAAACACTCGAAATCGAAATCAAAATCGAAATCGGGGCCAACAACAATGAGGACGACAAGTCTGTCAATTAGTTATCATGTTCAGTGTCAGCACAATATGATTTTGATTTAATTTTATGGGCTCAGGGCACGAAGCTGAAAGTGTAGCACTTGTTGGGGGGATAGTTCGCATTGCGATATTAATAAGAGGAAAGTCAAAGGCCCACATATTCCATATGCTGGCCAGAAATATACTGGAAAATATATGAATAATTGGTTATGAAGGGAATAGTAATTAACAAGAGATGAACAGGCAAATATTAAAAATTATTTCGAAGCATACAAATATTATTATGTATTTTAAAAACATTTTAAACAAATTAAACATATTTTTAGTCTTTTATTGGCTATATTAAAATACATATTTGCTTATACTCGTAAAGTCAGATCATTTTCAGATAGTTTTTATGTTAAATTATAATTTAAAATGCATATAAAATTTATAAAACATATATTAAAATAAATATAAATATATATTTAAATGAACATTTCTTTCTGTGTAAAAAAGACAAGAGTGCGAGCTATTGTACGCCGTCCTGATCCTTTGTTGCACCGCAAAACTGTTCCAGCATTTTTGCGTGTTTATAAAAAATTAAAAATAAAAATCTCTGCCCTCGATGGAGAGTGGNGGGGGGGGGGGGCAGTGTAAAAACCACGTGCCACGCCTCCGGCATACGCCCACGCCCTCTTTTGTGTTTCACATTTGGTTATTCTGCATTTCGCATGCCAGGCCACGCCACATGCCACTGCAGGCACAACCATCGCCAGCCTTTGCCCACCAGACCAATGCCGCACATTCTGATTAAACTTGGCTTTTACACTGTGCTGGCCAAACACAGCCATTGTTGTCCAATTCTTATTGTTATTTGTGCTGCTGTTGTTTGGAATTTAGAATTTCACAGGGGTTTTTCTTATTAACTATTGTAGGGAAAATGCGAGATAAGAGTCTTATAATACTTTAAAGGTATACTTTAAAGGTATATATTCTTTTTAAAATTATTATTATAAAATTTTTAAGGCTAAAAGATTGAAAAAAAAAAATAAATAAAAAGGACAATATCTACATTCTTCTTACGAATATTTTTTGTAATATTTAATTAGCTTTAAATTTCAAAAAAGCGAAGACTCCGGCAATGAGGACTAACTTTGTAGGTCTTTCTTTAATTTTTGTAGTAAGAAATATAATAACATATTTTAGGAATCATAAACACTTAAAGAAAATCAACATTAAATATAATTAGCTTTCAGAATCAACAAACTGTGGTGAGTGTATTCATAGCCTCGTTTTTTGTCCATTTAAAAGTTTCTTCTTGCCATTTTTGTGGCAATGTTGGGCCTTAGCTTTCCTCTCTCCCAGGTTCAGGTTTCTGTATTTCTCATGTTTATTTTTTTTGTGCCATTTGCTTTTATTGCATATTTGCATTTTGCATTGTTATTGGCCATGCCTGTTGTGTGTGGGCGTGGCAGTTGTGGGAGGCGAAGTAGGAGGAGTCTTTCAAAAAAAACAAATAAAAAGGAAGAGAGACTGTACTTTGTTGTTGATTTAACGCTGCATTGTTTGTTATAGGAAAGGCGTTCCATTTTTCCCCACTCTTTCTACGAAAAGTTCCCCATTTTCCCCTTTTATTTTCCACACTTCTCTTTGTATATTTTTCCTACATATATAGTGTATATATTTTTTTGCGGTTGTCCAGCGACTCTGCCTTTGTTTGTCTGTTTGCTTGGTTCTCTCGCTTTTTTTAGGGAAATGTTTCTGCAGTCTTTTTGCAACTATTTTGTTCGGTACATGGGCATAAAATAATTTGCAAGTGATTTCCCAGCATTAACGGGAAGAATGAAAGCATTAAAAATGCAAAAAGCGTCGGCTCATTCATAATTCAAAATAAGAGTGAAGGGGGTTTGGGTTTGGTGCAAACTGCAATTGCATAAATAATAAATACATGCATGTGGCCAGGGGCGGGGGCTTAAAGGGGTTATAGTGAAGGGGTTACAGGGGGACTCGCACCGAAAGCCACTTTAATCAACTCGCTTCTGCGGTGCATTTCAAAGCAAATGTCAGCCAATCCAATGGCGGAGATCCAAGTAAAGCCCCCAGAACAAAAGCCGAGCAAAACCGAAAAGCGGAGCCTGTCAACGCTTCTCCAATCCAATCCAATCCACCAAAAACACACACGGTTTGCACACCCCGCTTCCCAGGCATTTTCCTCCTCGCATTTCCACTTGATTTTCAGCCTCCCCACTGGAAGATTAACGCCGCTTAACACTCGGTGGGTTTTTGCAGAGAAGAAAATAATATTAATAAAATAAAATCATATTTTAAGATATAAATTTACAATTTCCAAATTGATTTCTGTTTCACATCTTTATATATAGTAAATACCCAATTTATTTATACTTTGTATTTATATTTTCTCTCTCTGTATCCCGCTGTCCCCGACTGCAACTACAAATCCCTTTTTGACACTTGACCGGTTGGCCAGGCGGCAGGTCAAGCATTTTCCCACCCAACACACGCCCAGTGGCAGCGCCTCCTCCCTCTCATTTCCCTGATGGCCTCGTGATGGTGTCATAATTTGTAATCCTGCCGCGATGCCTGTTTAATTTTCACACCTTTGTGCTCGTCGCTCGACGCTTGACGCTCGTCTCTTCGTCGACTCCAAACTCAAATGCCGGACACACGACCAGCGAAGGCTTAAAGGGCTCAACTGGACACTCGGACAGGACACAACCCTGTACAGTGGAACACTTGGACTAAGGCAGGAGCCAACACGAAGCTCGGGTCATTAGGAAATTGCAATTATTAGAAGGATTACCAAGCACCAGGACATCAAACAAGAAGAATTTGAACAAGAATAAAAAGGGGTAAAGATTTCAAGATATTTTCCAAAAAGGTTATAAAATATATAAAAAAGGAATAAAACAAGCTTATACTAAAAAATAACTATTGCAATTCAAAGATATCTTAAATATTTCCCTTAAAACACCTTCTGTTTAAAAGCCTAAAAGCCCTAAAAAACTTTATTACATTCTTCTCTATAACAATAAACCAAAACTAATAAAAATGGTAATATTTTATTAAGAAAAGCTCTCTCAAAAAATATCTAAAATATCTGGCAATGAGTAAGACATTAGGAAAATGGACAGCATAAAATTTTCCACATGTACATTCACATATTTCCTCGGTCCATCACACATCTGTCCATCCGCCAAGTTGATTTCTTTATGGTTTTCATTACAGTTTATGACTGACAAGAGTCATCACCGCCAAGTCTGAGAGAGTTTTGTTTAGCGGGGTTAAGTAGATACATCTGCATATCCACCGAATCGTTTAGCATGATAATCGAAATGGATTTGCCCCTCCAGTGCTCTCCCCTCCTGCCTTGAGCCTATGTCTCTCTAATGCTTGAGACCCCTTCCAGCGCCGTAACGCCATCGACATCGCCATTGCCTCTGCCTTCACAACATCCTACGATATAAAGCCCGGTTTTGGCAATGCCTCAAACGATAAGCGGGCTTGCACTTGAATAAAAATATTTAAAATATCTTAAATATTTGTATAGAAAATGTAATTTATCAATAAAATGTATTTTGTTTGAGAATTAAATACCTGTAAAATAAAGTTAAGATTTGATTTAAAAGGTTTAAAAGTGTACTAGCAATGATTTATTGATTTTGTTTTAAGAAATTTATGTTAAATTAAAAAATTATAATGTGGATTATACAAGATTTATTTATAAATATTTCTGAAGTTATTGATATTTGCATTTTGATTTTTAGACACCCAATTTCAATACAGTATGGGATCTATGAATATTTTCTAGCATGTACTCATTTTATAAACCAATAATTCTAGTTCCTGTCTTATTTAACCCCTTAAAATTTCTCCCAGTGCCGAATTGAACAAATTTCCAATGGCCAGCCAAGGAATTGGAGTCGCTGCGAGTGCCCCGAGATGAGGAGGCGGGCGATGCAAAGATGCAAAGACTCGGCAAGAGATGGGGTGGAGACCGGCTCTGAGCCTGGCGCTCGCCATCATCAAGTTGGCGTGTTTATGGGCCAAGCGGCACAATTAACATGTCGCGGCTTTTAGCGTCTCTCTGGCAGCAGCAGCCGCGGCAGCAGCAACAACATTAGCAACAAAAGCAACAGAAACAGAAACAAATGCAACAGCAACTGCCACGACGACGAGGATGAGGATGAGGATGAGGACGAGGCCGGCAGCTTGCACAAAATGACATATGAGGCGCATAATTGAAACTTCAAAGGAGCAGGGGCGGCATTCGGGGCATAAATTAGGCGTCTGATCGCCCGGAATGGTTCTGTTTCTGTTTCTGTTTCGGTTGCTGTCTGCCGAAAGGTGAGGAACTCCAGAAGACGTCATCGTTTTGGTTCCATTAGTGGCGAAGTGGCAACAGTAGTTCCTCCGCCTTCTTCGCCTTCGTTTGTCATGCCGCGCCCTTCCATTAACACAACATATATATCTGTCTATATGTGTATTTATATATATCTGTTATATCCATTGTTGCCGTAGTTGTTCCGACATGAAAATCAATAAAAATCCGCGTGTGCGGTGATCTGTTCTAGCATCAAGAATATTTTTTTGGAAAGTTTCAAGATCTACACAGATCGGAAAATGGGAAAATATACGAAAATATACGAAATAAATTTGTTCTTTTTTTCTTATATGAATAAATAAGATCCTAAACCTCGAAATAATACGTACATATGATATATGTTTAGTATCGTTTACCTTACCTTCTATTTAAAACTTAATTCCGTTTATTTACATTTAAAAAGATCCATTCTTTCAGTGCCTCAACATCAAGTTCAAGGGGAAACCGAGCCCTCTGGCATCGCGCGAGATGAAAAATGTTGTCTCATTGTCGGCATTTGTGTTTTCCCCCCGATTTTCCCCCGCCCAATTTCCATATATTTTACGCCATAAATTAAGCACTTGAACCACTTAAACCAAAGGAAAATTTCAATTGTTGCAACTGCGATAAGGAAATCGAGCGTTTTGTCTGCGCTAAATAACTGAAATCTGAAAACTGAAAACTCCAGAAACCGGAAGAGAGCATCCCAGAGATACAGCTTCGTGTGGGAAAAAAGAAGCGGAAAAATCTAAGTAAAGTCTGGGGAGAGAAAAAGAAGAAAAGCCGGAATGGCAAGGGGCCAGCGAACACGCAAGAAATCTGCCGTTTACTCAGCATTCAGTGCTCGGGCACTTGCCACCCGAAAATCCATATGTGGAGACACCTCAGATCCAGATGCCATCCAGCAACCCCCTCTCCCGTCGCCCGTTCGACTTTTCCAGCAGCATTCGCTGCGAGTTTTCCTCAGACACTTTGCTGCAGCTTAAGCACCGCCAGACACGCCAATGGCAAACAAAGTCAATAGCCAGACAAATGAAAAGCTTGGAAAAGCGAGCTCAGTGTGGAAGGAGCATAGAGAAAGGAGGCTCCAGGGAAGGATCTAAGCGCTGAGGGGATTGGCCAAACCGGAGACGGGGATACCCTACGGATGGGACAAATAGGAAATTCTAAGAAAAACCAGAAATTTTGTGGAATTCTGAAGGGATTTTAAGAATTTTTAAAAGGGGTTTTGTAGGAATGTTTATAAAGATTGCCTTAAATTTGGTTAAAATAGTTTTAATTTAATAATCAGATGTGTTAAAAGTTAGTAGAAAAATAGTTTTGAAAGCCTCTGTTTTCTAATTAAATAATTTTGTACCTTTTCTTCGCTTTTTAATTTAATATATAAATAAATAAATTTTTATTGTATTCCTTCTTTTGTAAATATTTATTTAGTTCATTGAAAGTGTATAAATTATTTTTTTTTTTAATTAATGAATAATATGTTTATAAGGTATTTCCCTTAAAATCACATTTTAATGTCGAATATACGCAAAGAAGGTTGTTTTTAATTGTTTCCCAACAAATAAAGGGAGTTTTTAAGGTACATTTAGTTAATTATAAAATTAAATACTATAAGTCTAATTTATATTTTAATATTTACTTTTTCTATAATTTAATTCTTCTTAAATTTGATCATTTTCCCTCAACAATTCCATATACCTGTCAATTTTTAAGTAGAGCATAAAACGGTTCATTCCGCACGAATGAGCCCGCCTTGGCTTGGTTCGGGCCAAGTTATCCAACCCAACCAAGCTCAGCCAAGTCAGCCAAGCGATCCCAACAGCCCCAACAAGCAGGAGGCAGGACACAGGACACGGGAGGCAGGACACAGAAGGCAAAACTCGGGGTAAAGGCTGAAGGAAGCCCAAGCGAAGCGTAAACATTTTACACTTTTGTGTGCAATGAAAGCGACGCCATCTTGATGGGGCTGTGGATGTGACTGTGGGGGGATATGTCGGGGATGATTTGAAGGGGGCCCCGGGCTTGTGGGGATGTTAGCCCAGGGGGAATCCATCGCTGAAACGGGTTTCGCAGTCCCCCCAAGGACTATTCGAACACAGAGCTAAGGCCGAAGCCTCGTTTTCTGGCCAAGCCTTTCACTTTTCCTTATCGCGCCTCCCCGACAATTTGTCATAAATTCAGCAAGTTATAGGCTCGAGATCGTAAAGTGCATGAAATATGTGACAAAAAAAAATGCTACAAAAAATGTGGCAACAAAAATGCAACAAAAAATGTGACAAAAAATGCAGCCACAAAAATAATAAAAAAAAAACACAAAAAGAACGACATAAAACCTGAGCTGTAAAGCAAGGAGAAAATGTGAAAATTTTCTGTTTGCTGCTTAGAATGGCACAACTAAGTGTGGTTCGGTTTGGGTCGTGGTTTTTGGTCCTGGCTCCTCCTGCATCCTTGTAAGCCAAAATGCAAATGTAAAGCAACACCTCGCGCCACGCCCACCACGCAAAACATTTGCATTAATCATGTTTGCCTTGCATTATGCAGCAGCACACAGGACGGGGGGTTTCGGGTGCCTTAAGCCCCTCAGCATACACACACACACACTCACACTCTAAGAGGGATAGAGGGAGGTGCAAGGGGGGCGAAGGGGGGCTAAGGACTGAAAACCCATGCATAAATATTTTTTTTGCATAAACAAAAGTGTTGAAAATGCAATTTGTGTCGGGCGCAACCCAACTCCTGCGTATGCGCTGGCCTGGGGCTTAGTGTGTGAGGTCAAAACCACAATAAAAACACACACGGAAAATATACAATAATAAATGCAGAGCTAGATGCTAAAGATGGGGCTCTTGTCCTGGATTCTGTGGTGAACAAGTCTTGGGAAAAAAATATATTATAAATTTATACAATATTTTAAATGATTTTGTAGGGTTTTGAGAAGAAAGACTTCTGGAAAAGCTTTCCTATTATACATATATTTAAAGGCTATATCTCTTGTCGTTTGAAATAATTGCAAAGCAAGTCAAGAACTATAGAAATATAAACATCAATATCGTTTATATTTATTATTTATTATGTTTTAAATATTATTCATTTTGATATTTATAATTAGATTAGAAAACTATCCTGTCCAAGAAAATCATTTATAGAATATGGATTTTTAGTTCAGAAAATGCTGTTTTATCTCAGAAGTATACTTATTTATTTACTTATACTTGCATTTCCAGGGATATAATTTTGTTTAGTTCCGTATTTTCTTCTTATCACAAGGATTTTCCGTGCAAAAACAATGGAAACTCATTCTTTCTGGCCAGAAAACCCCTAGGTTTTCTGCCCCCAACAACACTTGGCTTCTGGACCCCTGGACATTGTGTTTCCAGCCAAAAACAAAAAATAAACAACAAAAAACAACGCGGCCTATGCGGCGTATGCGTATGTTTCGAGTCCACATTATGTATACGCACTGTGGGCCCATGCACACATCCCCCCGAGGGAGCCAGAGACAGCGAGACAGCGACGGGACCCATTTGTATGGCAAACTGTTTTTAATGCTTTTAATGCGCCAAAGTGTTGTTTCATTTTCATTATTTGCACAAGCTGCCACACATTTAAATGCCAGTTCGGCCTCCCCTGGCCCTCACCCCTTCCGTTCCGAGGACACAATCCTGTGTGTTTATGTCTCTCTCTCTTTCTGTGTGTGTGTGTGTGTGTGCAGCTGTTGAGCTATAATCATAATTTCATAAAGCACATTTTCACAAAAGCTTTCAGCACCCTAAACTGCATTGTAATTACAACGAAAGCGCGCTGGCTGGCTGGCTGGCGGAGCGAAAGGATTGGAAAGGACTGGGAGCGGGGACTGCACCGCAGAGGAAAAGGACCCTGGGACCCGCCGCCATTCGCCATTCGCCATTCGGCGTGCAACGTCAAGGAGCGAAAGGATAGCGATGGTTATTCGTTCGCCGGTTGCGCAGCTGAGCTGTCAGTTTGGCCAGAATAACTGCCTTTATAATGCAGTTTTATAGCTCAATAAGTATTTGGTTCGTATTATGACTGGGTTTTGTAGGTGATTTTGGATCTATCAATATGAATTTATTGGTAATTAAGCTAAAGGTATACAAAACTAAGAGATATTTAGCATAGTTTTTAAATTTTAACCCTTTTTGGGGGGTTTTTGAAGTGAATTTTCCATATTTTCCAAAAACAATTTTTTTCATCAGCTGAACTTATTTAAAAATCTATTTCAAATATATATTTGATGCTAAGAAAATTCTATAAAGGTTGGGCCATTTTATACTAATTTATTTATTAATATTTAATATTCTAATAATAATTATTTCCTTTTTCCTATTTATATAAGAATGAATATTTCTGTTATTTCTATACTCAGCCTTATGGCCCCACACTGGCTTTAGCTTCGTAGAGAAAAATATGTGGAAAATATGGTGAAAAGATGAAGGGATAACTTCAGTTAACATTGGTTGCTGCCGAACCCCCCTTTCCCCCTTTTCCACTACGCCCTACGCCCCACTCTGTGTGTGTTGCGTGTTGATTTCCACGCATAAATATTTCAAAAGGTTCAAACAAAATGGCGTCGACGCGCAATAAATACCAACGCAACGCGAAGGCTCCCTCTCTCTGTGTGTGTGTTGTGCGAGGATGTAACCCGCTCCTCCCTCTCCTATGTAAGTGTAATAAAAGTGAATTTATGCAATATTTCTGCGCCTTTGTGCAAATAACATTTGTAATTCAGCGGAACAACAACAAGCCGGGGAGCAACCGACAAAAGTGTCCTCGGCAAAAGTGTTTGTTATGCTAATGAGAGCCAACCAACAAGGCTCGATCCCATCGAAACGCGAAATTTCGTCACTGAATCTATTAAATAATAATTAAAGCGCCAAAAATGTTTCAGCGAAAAATGCATAATAAAAACAGGGGGAAAGAGAGGCGGTGGTAGATCTAAGGGTATGGCAAACGAGGACAAACTCGGGGCAGGCAATATGTCCTGGTCCTGTTTTGTGGGGGCTAAAAGGATTGACAAATGGCCAGGCCATTAAAATGATTTATACATGTCAAGGCAAATAAATTCTCAACAACAAAAAAGTGCCTCTTATAAATTTTTGAAAAAGTTTTCGTTTCATCGTTGAAATTTAGATTTTCGAAAAAGTTGTTATGCTATGTTTTTGTACTCAGATCTTGGGTACAATATGTTTTTTTTTTTATTTAGAGAGAGCTTTAAGATAACAATGAATTTGTATAAATTCATATAAAATATAATCATTATTTAATTGGCGTTTATAGAATATATGAATTAATATTTCAAGAAAAAAGAATGTAATATTGTAATAAATAAGATTAATGTATATTCTTAATGGTTTAATACAAAAGTATAAAAATATATTTTATTTTTATTATTTCCCAACTCTTAAGCTTATTTTACGACATATTTCTGGCTCTCCTTGGCATGCAATTAATGTTTCTTTTCTGTAGCAACCTCAACCTGGCACCCACACTTTTTACTTTTTCACCTGGCACCGTAATCGTGGCTGGGCTCTGGCACAGGAATTAGCTGCAACACCTGTTCCCTGTCACCGCAAGTGTTTGTCGAAGGGTTAAGGCATAAAGGTGGCACCGACCACGACACCTGGGTACCAGGCAAAGAACCATTCCGACTTTCACAGCTAGTTACAGTGAAAAACATTGCAAAATAAATATAAAAAAGCAGAACAATGGCTTTGGAAAACAGCTAGCCATGGCCCAAGGCGGTTCGCACGGTTAATAAAGCGAAAAAAGGAGAGAAAATGCGGGAAAAAGCTGAGTTCTTCACTGACTCAAGATGGCCAAGAGTGGAGAGGCCTACAAATGTCATTCAAGCGCTTGGTTGCACTTAATAGGAAAAGGGAAAACCAGCTAAGCACTGAGGAAAATTAATACTAAAATATTTTATATTAATTATTTAAAAATAATTAATAAACAAATAAATAGATACATTCAAGTTTTTCCATATCGATGTTTATTTATGTATATTTGTGTCATTGACAGCTATAAATATTACATATAATTTAAGGATATTCCACAGTCTGGCCCTTGAAATCCCTTCTTAGTACAAAAAGTTGAATGATAGGGAAAAGGCTTCTCCTTTAGTCAGTAGATTTTGGGGATCGCTGGACTTACAGCCAAAGACTGCCACCCTGTCTGCATCCTGCTGTAGTTCCTTGAAGTCCTCGAGATTCTTGCAGTCCGCCATGTGACTGGGCTCCAGGGCAGCATACATGATGACGTGGGTTTCGGGGAGCTGATTGAGGGCTGCAATTTCAGCCTGGAAAATCTCCTCTGGCTGCTGGCGATCCAAGGTTACCATGAAGATGCAGGTCAAGTGCTTAAGATGTGCTTCGGATTTCGATTTTTTTGCGGATGAGCCCTTGGCGATCTCCTTTCGTCCGCGGATCAGCTCATTCATGATCGGCACCAAGTGTCCATCCAGTGGAGTCAAGTCGTCGATCAGGATGAGGTTTTGTCCGCACAGGAGGATGTTCTTCAGCATGCTCTGGACACGCGGCAAGGAGGGGGATTCGCGCCAGGAGAGGGTCTTCACATTTTCGGGCCAAGGGAAGTTCTCGCGGAGAGTGCGGGCAGTTTCGCTCTTGCCCACGCCAGAGGTACCCACCAAGGCGATGTTCTGGTGGGGAATTTAATTTAAAATTAAATGGAATACGTATACTTTTCTCCTTCTACCCACCCGATAAGTGCCATTGTTCAGGGCCCACTCTAGCTGGTCCAGAGCCTGCTCCTGGTGCAGCACCTGGCGGCGAACGTGTGTCACCATGTCTCCCAGCCGATGGGAACTCCCGCAGTAGCTGTCTGTCCGGCTGGGAGTCGTGTAGTTTATGTAGCGATCCAGGCACATTGCCAGGAAAAAGCAGACCAAGACCAGCACCGCATACAGATTGTTGAGCTGCTTCTTCTGAGGTTGGAGCTGGGGCTCCTCAGAGCGGCGCTCCCCCTGCTTGTTAATTGCAATCTTGGGCAAATCAGTCCAACGGAGGAGTCGCTTTCGCTTTATGCGCTCCAGCCAACGGGTGCAAGCTCCATAGATTAGATTTTTACCGATACTGGGCTCCCTGCGCTCCACATCTTCCGCCAGAATCTGAATCTCGTCCTCGGCCATAGCTGGATTTTTTTTTGCGAAAACTTTGCGAAAAAAAATGTGGTGAAAATTTGTGTGATTCGGTTGACGTTAGAGATGAAAAGGCTTACTTGTTAATGTCAAACTAGAAGCTCGTGAGCTATCGATAGACAGGTCGTAAACACTGGTAAGGTCACACTAGGTCTTGTAGTAATTTTTCACTTAAAACGGTCACTTTCATAGCTTGTTTTGATATTTTGTTTGCTATTGCGACTGTACTCACTATTAATCATATGGTCACACTTGGTTTAAATTACACTTGACATGGTCACTTTGTTTTCTCAGACTTTTTTATTAAAACAATACTTAATTTTATTTACAAAAGATTAAAACTAAAAATTTGTCTATTTAATATTTATAAAGCCAATTCCAAGCCTTAAATAACTTCTAATTATATATATTTATATACAAATTAGCAAATTAATTGTAAAATATTTCTCCCTCTGTAGAAGAGGAACGCGTTGAGGCATAAGGAGTATGGTTTTGGTTTGGGAAGATGTGTGTCGGGGTCTCCTCAAGTGGCAATGGTTTTCCGCCTTTGGGTTTTTGGTCGAAGCGGAAATCCATTAGGTTTGCCTTTGCCTTTGTGTCCCCCATTGTGTCCCCGAACCGCTGCAGTTTGCAGTTGTGTGCTATGATTTCCGTTTGACATGGCCACAGCCCCCAAAGAAGCCCTTCTAAAACCCTCCTCGGTAGGCCTACAGTCGCACAGCTTAGCCCCTTCTCCAAATCACAATCTCGAAAACGTTTTGCATACATTTCCAGCCGAGTCGCGACGCAGGTTTATGCGTTTTTATTAGCATAAATCAAAGCTAGACTCGCCGCATCTAAAATATATCAATTTCGCTTGTAAAACACATGGAAACAACTGCCTTGGAAACACCTTTCTCTCTTGCAAAAAAAAAACAAATATTTATACAAAATATATGCGGTGAGCGAAACCAGAAATCCAGAAACGCGACAAAGCGAGCCTGATGAAAACATTAACATTATACTCGAGATGTTTTTATGGCTACTTCAATTTTTAATGGTTGGCTTGCGCAAGGCACCGATGCTCTTCAAAGGTTTGGGGTTTGTGAGATGTCATTTACTTTGTTAGGGAATATTTTTTACACATTTTCTCAAAAAGAGCTAGATATCAATTGTGATATAACAAACAATTTTATACAATTTCATATTTATTTATGAATTTATATTTAATTAGTTTATGAAATGAGCTTTAGTCACAGTTTTATATATGAAAAATACTTTTAATTAAAACAGGAAGCAAAATACTGATATCTGAGGCATTTATTATTTAAATACCTGTTTATATTCTATTTGTTTTAACTACAAAAGAGCATTCCTTTGGCGTCTCTGAAAACCCCTAATTAATTCCCGGTTTTGATTCGTCTCTTATGCCAAATATACTTTGTTTATTTCGGAGAATGCGCATGCGAGTATACAATAAAATTTGT
This sequence comes from Drosophila tsacasi, assembly GCA_018904565.1. Taxonomy (NCBI): domain Eukaryota; kingdom Metazoa; phylum Arthropoda; class Insecta; order Diptera; family Drosophilidae; genus Drosophila; species Drosophila tsacasi. The sequence goes on along the minus strand of JAEIHY010020189.1, from coordinate 58,968 downwards.
TAAATATTCGCCGAGGAGAGGAGACACAATCGTAAAAAAGCAGGCAACACAAAAAGCATAATGCGACACAAAAATCGTTAATGACGAATGTATATTTGTGTTGCTTTTTTACCTTTTTTTTTTTGGTTTAATTGCCCCTTTGGTTTGGTGGTTAAGTTGACAAGCCAACCTGGGCAAGTTGATGAATTCGCGACGCCCGCATCGGTCATCAACATTTACATTTACATTTACATAAACATTTACCTTTACACATTTAAACATTTACATTTGTGCAGGTAAATACCCACAGAGTCACCTGTTTCTTCTTTCTTCTGGTTAGCAGGAAGTGCAGCCTCGCCGCTCGTCAGTGTCAGTGTCATATCTCGATAACTCAATCTCCGAATCTTAAAAGGGGGGAGGCCTTAAAAAATACCACCGTCATGGAAGTCAGTCAGCCTGTCAGTCCAAGTCAGCCGAGATCGCGGCGGATCATGACGCGGTGGAAATGTCGAACGTAAAAGGAGCGAAGGGGCCACAAATTGGCTTGATCGGTGCCGGCTTGAAGTCAATTTGCCGAGGCTTAGGCCCACGATTGGCATCAGTCTGGAGTCTGGAAAAACCGCCCAAAATGACTGATGGACAGTTAAATCTCTGGCCTGAGTACAGGCTGAATGAGGGAGTAGCAAGTAGCAAGTACCAAGTACTAAGTACCTAGGGATGAGCGACAAATGAACCGCGAAAGTGCTGCCCCCAAAAACATATGGCACACAATTAACCAACTGACAGTGACGATGTGTTAAGAAAGGCCAAAATACATGGTGTTTTTATGGGCTAAGATGCGACTGGGAGATACTGTGTTTAAGGCTGGGAATTATGAGTAAAGATTTATAGCAAATTAAATCTTTATTTAAGAAATTTTGAGCTTTAGGGTATACAAAGAAACTTGAACAAGAGTTTTTTTTAGATTAATATTCAAAAAATCAAACCACTTGTAAAGAGCATAAAGAATGTTAAATTATAATAATATAAATAGTATCTAGAAAATAATAAAATATAAATAAATAAAATATAAACAATTGTTGATAGTTTTAACTATTTTATGTATTTTCCGAGCTTTTAAGTCCTCTAAACTTATAGCAAAAATATTGTTTATGAATTTTATGGACTTTCCAACTAATTGTTATACTATCCTTCAATACCCTTTAATTTATCTTGTTTTAAAAACACACAATACCGTATGGATTATGAAAATGTTGTAGAACAAAAAATAGTGAAAAATCGGTGGTAATCAAAGGCCAGGGACATGGACGCGGACGCGGACACGGGACAAGGGACCCGGGACAGACTCAATGAAGATCCAAACAACAGAGCCGAGCCGAACCGGCGGCACATGGCGCCCCCTGTGCGGCATTTATCATGGGCCTTCAGTGCACTATATTTAGCCGACGGGCTAATGGATGCCACCGGGAGGAACCAGGCGGAGATACACCTCGGAGAGAGGCACCAGGCACGGGCACCGGGCACATAGGGAATGGGAGGGAGCCAGCCGATCTCCGGCACAGGCCACACTTTCAAATTCATATTTATTGTCTAGGCTGCGGCCTGAGTGCATTTTTATATATGGCAGTCCATTTGCCGACGAGGCTCCTCCACACCCAACTAGCAGCTCCAAAAACCAAAATAAACAATAATTGAACATGCACTGGGGGAAAATAATGTGTTCAAATGATTTTCTAGATTGAAAAACATCATATTTTAATATGGAATGATCAAGAAATAAATCATTAAAGCTTTGATAAATAAAATAAAATAAAATAATAAATCTGATTTATACTTCTTAAACCATAATTTCTTATTTTAAAATATTTATATAATTTAAATTATTTTGTTAAACACAATTTCTCTACATTTTCCCAAACACAATTCCCCTCTCTCTCTGTGAAAGCGGAAAGGAAATCGCATTTGTAGTGCATTCGGGATAATAGGAAACTCCTAAGGCCGAAGGGGCGGAGGGGGCGGGACACGGGGCACCCCGTGTGTGTAGGCCGTGTGTAAAATGCTTGGCATTTTAAAAGGTTCCACATTTTGGGGGTCACCGAGTCCGGAGACCGGGGGCTAATTGCATTGATTAGCTGACGGCGCGTTTTGCCGCCCATCAAAGTCGAGCAGCGGCAGATGGAAAATGCTGCGGCAACCATGGGTTAAGGGACTGGGGGCAAGTCAGCTGTCAGTCAAGTGGCGACATGTTTACTTGGTAAAAAAAAAAATAAGAAACCCTTTCCTCTTCCCCCCAAGAAAAGTAAAGAAGAAACCAAGGAAACGTTTGAGCTGCGCCGCAAATGAAAGGAAAATATTTCTCTGTTTGCATTCATATTTCAATATTCAATATTTTCCTCTGGCGGCGGCGGTTCGTCACTGTGAGATGTTATTAGAAGACGCCCGGATTCCAATCTGCCGATCTCTGATCGCCGATCACCGAAAGGTGATCAAAGGTGAGCGACGCCTCGCTGGAAGCGGCTAAGACCCAAAAGCCATTCGTTCGTTCATTCGATCGTTCGGCGGCGATGCCAAATTGACATAATGTGGCGTTTAACAAATTCCCAAACAATGCACATCCATCAAAGGTTCAACAACGGCCACTGGGATCAGGGCTGCACAAGCGGTTTTCAGTGGGTTTTTGGGATTAAACAGCCTTTTTTGAGATGTTATTTAAGTGATAAGGAGGACAATGGGGAAAGAACTTAGACAATGTGAATTAAAATGGGTTTTTAAATAACAAAAATAAAGTCATTACAAAACCTAGACGCTATGTATTGTAATGGAAGATACTATTTTCAATAAATGGTATTAGAAATGGTTCAAAACAAAACAAATTTAATAATCATATTGGAAACTAATATGCTGGTTTTATTATATAATATATACTATGTTAAATAAAAACTTAATAATTATAATAAAATAAGTTAAAGCTGTAATAAGTATCTGATATTTTAAAATATTTTCTAAACCCAGCCCTAATCCTCGTAGATTCCCCTCTAATTGAGTCATATTCACGCACTAAACTACCCAAAAAATCCACGAAGAAGGCGTATCTTTTTTTTCGTGAAGGGGCAGCTGCATTGGCGATCGGCCTTCGATCACTGCGATAGATAAACCGGAGTTAAGGCCGAAGAAGGTGTAGAAAAAGTAAATGACATAATGCAGCATCATCACGGATGGCTGGAAGGATGGCTGGGGGAGAGCTGGAGAGATCCCAGAGATGATCGCCGGCTCAGATCGGATAAGAGGCAGGCATTAGGCTAATCGGATGGTCGGCAGGCGGGTCACCAGACAGATACAGATATTGTAACACCGGACAGATAAGAGCAGCCACAGAGGAGATAAAAAAGAAACGCCGCTCTTTTGTCGCCCATCGCAACGCTTTTCACGCCTCCCCCGGCCTCTGGAATTTTCCCCTCAATATATGGGAAATTTTTCCCCATTTCCCTCGCATAGGAATATATAAGCCGCTTTGGTGAACATCTTAAAGACACTCTCCGCCCGAGACTGCAGCTCAGGTAAATCAGTTTACAGCTTAGATTTTCGGCCGCAAAATGGCCGAAAGCGTCCACGACGACTACAACGACAACCACGAGGCTGTGTAAATTCAATTTGCATTCGAGTTTCGGGAAGGCATTCGGATTTGGGCCAAAGGAAATCCGTTTCAGAGCCGGCGGCCTAATGCGTTAATCACTTTTCGTAAGCGTCAATTGAATGTCGCGTGCCAGGAACCCGACAATTGCCGAGGAGCTGGAGGAGGAAGCTGATGCGATTGGAATCGAAATCAACTACTGGCATCAACTGCTCTAATAAATTGTTGTCCTCCGGGTTACGCCTTGCACTTGTCCTTCAGCTTTCGATCCGTCTATCAGGGGGAAGCCCCGCACGCTAGCCCTAACCCAGCTGCATCCATCCGGCGGCGAATGGCCGACACGTGTGCAGGACAATTGTTGTTTATACTAACAATTTGTGAGGCAGGAAGATGAACATTTAGCTGGATAACCCAATCCTCTGGCCTCGCCTGATTGCCCGCCAATGTGGCCTATTGTTTTGCTACTTTCGAGCCGCTTTCGAGCAGACCCCACCCACCTCCTCCTTCGTGGCCACGTGGATGGGCCACGTGCCGCTGGCCACCGATGACGACGATGACTTGACGGCGACGGCGACTCCTTGCTCATGGCAACTCCCCTGGGGAGACACTACCACCGCCACTTCCTCACCCACTGTTGCTGCCACATCCTCATCCACTTCGGCGGTTCGGTGGTTCAGTGGTTATTGTCGCTGCTACGCTTCGTTCCGTTTTCATTATGGGCCACGTGTGCCTCAACTTCCTCTTGAAAACACTGCGAGAAAGTGTGTAAAATAGCTTCTAGGTTTTCTTTAACAAATTGTATTAAGGAAATGAAATCCCTAGTTTAAATTACATTTTCATAATATATCAAACGATTTTTTCCTTATCACAGCAGCAAATATTGATAGCTTTGCCATATAATTCTCAAGTAAATTGATCATTTGGCTCTGCTTTTTCTCACTTTGCACTATTACTCCCAATTGGATGAGTTGGTTTTCTCAAAATTTCCCAACTGTATATAGTCGAAGTCTGGTTGTAAATACTATATACCCCTAAATTAGTTCCAATACGTCTAAAAACATTAAACATTATAGAGCATTTTTTGCTTGCTTTGCGTTATAATTCTCAAGTGGAATGTTATCGAATGTGAAAATAGATCAGCAGATTAATGGTAACCGCTGACCGGCATTGCCAATGTCAGAAATTGCAATCTTTGAAAAAATGTTTGAGTATTTCTGGCATAAATACGAGTAGACTATAATTGGTTTAAGTATCAGAAAAAAAAATTACTCTTGAATATTTTGTTATACATTTTCTCCCAGTGCCTGGACTCCTTCCCATCCTCGCCGCATGGCTCATTTTTTGGCGTGTTCTCTTCCTCTTTTTTGTGTGTTCCTTGCAACGGTTAACTTGCAGGCGTTGATCCTTTGACTTTTGTGCTCAACACTTTCGCTTCGGAGCTCGAGGCCTGGGAAATTGTTTTGCTTCCATATTGCGCGTTTTTGTCACGCTGCGTGTCCGGCGCGTGCAACATTTTCCCCATTCCCCTCCACCTTAATTTTCCACTCCCCCTTTACCTCCCACCACCCCCTCCTCAATTCAATTTCCACACCCTCGTCGATGAGCGTTTTTTATGCTAGGCGTGTGTGGTGTGTGTGGCTAATATTTTCCTGTCGTGCAATCGCATGGCAAAAATTTACTCATTAACATCAGCGGGAGGACACTCGCCAGCAGGATCTGGAAGCGGTCCTGGGACACATGCGGTGCACTTGCAGCGGTGTCGAATGTTTATGGTGATTGTATGGGAGGTTTTGCCAGCCTGGGGGAGAAGGGGGAGCCGGGAACAGCCAGGGTCACAGGTCACAGGTTGCCTGGGAAAATAGTTGATGGGAATTACCAAGCGAAAGTGCTCGGGGGAAGCATAAACGCTGCTCACGGAGAGAGTTCTGCGAGTGCAGATGACTTTTCGATTTCCTGGCGAGCATGATTTTTGGGATAAAATTACCCAAGTACGAGAATGTTTGGTTTTCCCAATAATTAGGGGTTGGGAAAAGCAGCAGGGAAACATATTTCACAAGTACAATTGGTGGAAATTCAATAAACACTAAACAAAGGTAATTTTATTGTGGGTTTTCAAGGTTTTTACATAATTTGGGGTTGCTGAAACTGCAGGAAGACTTCTCTACAGCTCTTAAGATTAATTTTGACTTGGAATTTATTCATTGAAAATATGCATAACATTAATGTTTCTTTAAAAAAATTAATATGATTTTAAGAATTGCAAGTACATATCATTAATACATAGTACATATTATTAAGAAGGGCAAGTATTTAATAATTCGCAAAAGGCCGAGAGAAATATTATATTGTAGGACTTTTTTAAAGGTTTATTATAATTTCTTAGTAGTTACTGTATTCATTTAATTTTTCCGATCTTGAAGTGCCTTAAATAAATTTGTAGAATGACTACAAAATAAATTTAAATTTCATACTTAATAGAGAAATCGTAGAAAAAAAAACAAGAGTTATTGTCTCCGCATTCACTTTAAATATTCTTGAGCTTGCTTTTAAATGGTTTCTATAGTACGTAGGATCCAATCGAGTGAGTGGACCACACTGGCGTATATTCCATTATTGGAACAATCACCGCCGCCCGAGACAACGCCCACTAACTGTCGGTTGACAACCAAGGGTCCGCCAGAGTCCCCTTGACATGATGACATTCCTGCGGCTCCGGCGCAAATGATATTTTCGGGGATCCATGGTAAGGATGCCTTACAAAGCTGAAAACTCCTAATGGGGATTTTGACACCTTGTAGAATTCGAGGATGGGCCAGATGTCCCGGGTAAACCCTATCGGATACACCCCATCCAGTGGAGCAAGCCAGGGATCCAGTAGCAGGATTTTTCGTAGCCAAACGAATTGGCCGAACTTTGCGGCTGAACTCAAGTGGCTTGGCTAACTTCATGATGCCAATGTCATGGGCATGGCCTGGCTTATGTAACAGGAACTTTTTATTGGCCCTTATAGCTGCCACTTTTACAAGGGTATTGCGCGAGTCCCAGAACTCGGATCCTACGAGAACTAGGAAGTCCTTGGGATTAAGGAGAATTTTTGTTCCTTTACGACACAAACAGTGTGCAGCAGTGATAATTATTTTCTTGCTGTAGATGGCGCCGCCACATTGAGGTTTATTTTCAACTTTGATGAACACCTGATAGGGGGCTTCCTCGATTCTTATGTCCCTTCCGCCAATGATTCGGTTTTCTGGTGAGGGGACGAGTCCTGAGGACAGAGAGCTGGCTGCCAGGAGCAAAAGTAGACACTTTATGAACATCACGACTTTCTTGGTTAGAACTTGAGATCGCAATGTCTTTGCTATCGCTGGGTTTGTCTTTTATAGGTGAAAGAGTGTCTGGCTATCTTAATTAAGTTTCTATATTAAGCATGGAATTTTAATTTATTTTCTGTTGTTTTGCTAATTTATTTGAGGCACTTAAAGATAAGGAGAATTAATTGAAGAGAGCTGGCAAAGGGACCTTACTGTTAAGGGAATATATAGTACATCTTATATTTTCTAAATAATGTGTAAATATTTTAAAACAAATTAGACGCAGATAATTTGTCTTTTTGCCTTTTTTATACCCTTGCAGGGTATTATAATTTTAGTCAGAAGCTTTGCAACGCAGTGAAGGAGACATTTTAAAATAAATAGAATTGCAGCATACAGTTTTATTACCCTTTTAAAAACTAACTAAACAGTTTTTCTAATTCAAATTAATGCCTAAAAAATGGCTTACAAAATGTTCCTTCCTTTCTTGTTAGTTCCCAAATCACTTTCTAAATCATTAAGAAGTAATTTTGTGTGTTCAACCCTTCATCAAATGTTAATAATTATCAAATGATCCGCAGGTATAATGGCACATCCTAATATTCCCATAAATTTACTTGTGTAATTAGTGCCGTCACGACACAACTTAATTCAAAACAGCTAAAAGATCAATTTCCAGGCACAGAGACAAAGTCAAGTGAAAACAATGACACAACCATTACAAGCCATTGAGAATCCTCAGGTAAGAGCCTATTATCCTCACCCTTTCCTTTCGCAGGACTGTAAACTCAGGGAAATGCGTACTGGGATGCAGAATTTGTAACAGGAAACACAGAACGCAGAACGGCACAGCACTTCCTAGACGACGACTGCGACGGGTGATTTATAACTGATTACACTCGGGGCAGAGACAGGTAGAGAGCCAAGTATCACCATAGCCATATAGAGGGGCTGGCACTGGCATTCCGCAGCCATGACGCAACCGACAAGCCAAAAGGATACGAAGATCCTCCCGGAATTTGGTAATGAAATGGGTGCGTTCTGCTGACGCCGCCGGCTTATTGCGGTTGACGTCGACGGCGACGCGGTGGGCGATCATTAAACGCTCGTTTCTTGTACACTGAGTGAATGTATTTTTTTTAGAAAGGGAAAAGAAGAAGGTTTAGAAATTTTTTTTTTTTTATTTTTATATTAATTACCTGATCGTTTTTTTCTAAAAGCCATTAATATTTTTGAAAATAAAATAAGAACTATATTTTAATACAAAGAATTTTAGAAAATGTAACTCGAGATTCTAGAATAATATAAATAGTTACCACAGACTTCAGAGTAGAAATTAAATTAAATTAAAACTTAAATTAATATTATTTCTCAAAATTTCCATACGGAGTATAGAGTAAAAATTCAAATACTTTTCCCACCAAATGTTAACCAACATTTCTCCCTGTGCACTCCCTCCCGTCTTGTCGCGCCGCATTGATTGTGACCAATAAATACGCAATTGATTTCGGGCTTCTGGTATTGCATGGTCACTTCTGAGTTTCGAGCTCGAGTCTCGGTCTGAGTCTGGGTCTGGGTCTTCGTCTGGGCCTTGGTCCTCGCCTTGGTCTTGGTTCGAGGCTGACACTGGCCACTGGAAACCTAAAATGCAGCCCAAATCCAGGTAGGGCTGCGACATCTTATCAGCTCGGGACGCGAATTCCTGACGTGCGGACAACCTTAAGCGTTCCTTAAGCACATTAGAGCAGCAGCAGACTTGGGTTTGGAATCGGAAACCGAGACGAGGACGGAGACGGATATGGAGATGCAGACTGAGACGCTGGCGGGGATCTCTCTCTGGACGGAGGTCGCGTCTTTATGATTTATGACCCATATGAGCGATCGCCGCTGGCAGTCACTCTGCAGTCTACGGTCTCGCACTCTTATCGACAGCTCACTGTAAGCAGCTTAGTCTTTCTCCTGCACATTTTTTTAAGACGGAGAAAAGCTTACAGAAAATTAATATGAACTGGGAACGTGGGAGATGTTCAGTGTATATTATTTTCAGTACTTGAGTATATATTATTTGCTAAAATTGGAAAACAATATATAGAAAAACATGGAGAAACTATAGGATCATCTTTATCACCTCTCCTTAATAATGGTTTCAAGTCCCATAACTGACAATCAAATTACAAGGCTCTCTTTTACTTTAAATGAAATGTTAAACAATAACTCCAACACTTCATATTAAATAGTTCTATTCGGCCCTCGGCTAATTCCTTTCGCTAGAGAACACTCCCTGGAAACGCATGAAAAACAGTTACTAAAGGAAAAACTGTGTATGTTCCTGCGGCTTTTCCGCAAAAGTGTGCATAAATTGTCTGCGGCAAAAGAGCAGCAACGGCAACAAGAAAAGACAGGAGCAGCCAGCAACAACATTAGTGACTTGTAAGCGCATATGAATAAATTATTGACACACTCACACACACCACACATTCGTACGGTGCGTGCAAAAAGCCAGAGGAAACGGGAAAAGCAGGGGAAAAAAAGAACAAAAAAAAGAAACTCCTTTTGAAGTCGCTTTTTCCCTTCATGTGCCATATGGTGGCTATTTTTGGTGATTAAGCAGATGATACTCGGGGCAGTGGCCAAGTCCAAGTTCGCTCCGTTCCGTGTGTGCAGCAAAAAGTTCAGCGTCATTCCAGCGACTAGGATCATAAATTTACTAACCCCGAGACCGAAACACAGGGCCGAGCCCAGAAAAATAAAATAAACCTTACTATACAAGTCGAAACTAAAAACCCCCCTTTAACTGCCAGAGTTTTGTTCGAGGAGTTTTCACTTGGCAGTCAGGAAAAGAAATGTGTGTGTGTATGCGGGAAAAGCCAAGGCAAACGAACCCCTGAAAAAGTTAAGACACTTTAATGGTTGTTCTAATGCTCTGCGTCCTAAGGGTTTTCCCTCATTTCCCTCGGCAACTTTCCAGAGGGAAAGTGTCTGAGATCGTTTTTGGGGAACTTGCTGCTCTCTGTTCTCGGTGATTCATAATGAAAAGCCTGCAAGAATCGCACAGAAATTCGCTCGTTGAAAACTTCATTGAAATGGGAATAGAATAAAGTGTGTGAGTTTGTGAAGGGAAACACATTCTGGCAGGAGTTACTGCCTTTAGAGTCCTTCAGCAGAAAGTAAATTAGTTGCAGGATTTTCCAGACAAATACTAGAGAGTTTTCTTTAAGAGGAATAAGGCGCAGTTAAATATTTTGAGACCTTTAAAATAAGAAACTTAAGCTTCGATGAATTTACTGCTTGCATTCCCGCTTTCCACTCGGTTTTTGTATATCGAGAGGCAATTTCCGATATCATGTATCGAATATAATACCGAGCTCACTATTTCATCGAAAATCAAATCAAAGTTCCATTGAGATCTTCGAATAATAAAAACTACAATTGAATATTTCCCGATTTCAGTGGATAATTTTAGCCTGCTTTTGTTACCTTTTCCGATCCCATTCGAAACGGCAGCTGGCGTCGAAAGATCCTCTCCTCCCGTTTGGCTGACATGAGTCATGTATCGATATAACCATATAGGCACTTCACTTTACTTTACTTGCGACCGAGGGGAGGGAGCGCCAAGGCAACCCCTTCACAGAAAAATTATGAAGTGGCAGCGACAACGGCAACAACAGAGACGCCACTTGAAATCCATTAAATATTTGTAGAAACCAATAAAAGCAGAATGCCAATGGAATATATGGTGCGGTGTATATATCCAGAGACCACAAAAACGGCAACTGTGTGGAGAAGGGGTTGCGGCCCTCGAGGACCCTCCAAGGATAACACGCGACTGCGCTGAACGGCAGCATCAGTTGTTGGCACTCGGCTCGGGGATCTGAAGGATCTCCCGAAATCAAAAGTGTGGAAAGAGTGCTGAAAAGTGTGCCACAGCAGCAGCTGAGCCAGCTGTCACGGGACGCACTATCCCTTGGTCAGTCGATCCTTTGAGTCAGCTGCCAATGCAGAGCTACATATAGCATCGAATTTCAGGAGGCGCCAATGAAATCCATCTCCTGGAAAGTGTCAACACATAGGCCAAGGGTTACGGTTCGAGTTACAAGGATAAGCTATTATTTTACAGAGCTAAATATATATTTTCAGAAAGGAAGTAATCTAATTTCTTAACGCAATTTTGAAGTATTTAAACTAGAATGAAATCTTCCTTTGATCTAATCATCTATAATCATATTTTTCACAACCTTTTCATCCACAAATTTCCAAAATTTTTAGCTATAACATTTCCCTTTAATTTTCCCTGATACTTTATAAATAAAATTAAAATACTAAATACATAATCATAGCTCTCGTAAGACCCAGCTCAAAAATGTCAGCATTTGTTTCATATTGCAACATTTTCCCTATAATTTTCCAGGGGCTCAAATCTATTTACATCTCCGTGAAATCTTATCAATCAGCAGCTGCCGCCGATGGGCTCAAATCACAGAGGACACAATGATGATTATAGGGCTTACGACCGAGTGGTAAGTAGCATTTCCCCGGATCCTGGCTGCTCACTTTAAGCCACTGACTCGAGGCCATTAATCAAACTATTAGCAGTAAATTTTCGGCCTACACCCACACAGGCAGCACAACACGACAACCACCCCTTTATGGCTGGAAAAGGAAGTGCAAAAAGGACTTCCATTTATGGATTCCGAACTACACTTGCCAGCATACGCGATAATCACGATAATGCATCCTGTAATCAACTAATAAGGCTCATCTAGCCGCAAGGACATCCCTCCCCCAGAGGGAAAACGGAACTCTATCAGAGGGTGGCCCTGAAAATTGAATTTAACGCGCAATATTTTGTGCATTTTCCATGTTCGCTGACTGGGTTCTCTATGGGTTTTTGGGTTCCGGGACTCCTTGGGTTCCATGTTGGGGTTGTGTTTGCCCAAAATGCAATTCATGTGTTTCTTCTGTTGAGAGTGAAATTTATGACTCGACTCGCAGGCTTTTTCCGCCCCTGCGAATCGAACCCGAATCGAGGAATTTCGAGGGGTGCGCGTCGACTGCGGCCAGCCTCAGTTGGATTTTATTTGTATTTTTATTTTTATATAGATATCCCCGGGGTGGGAGGTTACGCCGCTATCAGACATCGCGAACACATGTCACGAAAAGTAGCTACGAAAGTCAGGATAGTGGGTAGTGTGTAAGGATGATGTCCAGGATCTGAATCTCTATCCTTTCTAAAGGGAAATATGTTGCGAAATTCAATACGACACGATCGGGAGTTGTCCAAACACGACTTCTGTTTGTCCTGTCAAGGATTAACCGGGGATTGGGCTATGGAAATGTTAATGATTATGACAGTGGCTTACCATAAGTTATGAGTAACTAGATATGTAAGGCAATAATAGGGATTTGTGTTTGAAGAGAAAGATACTGAGTTAGATTCCTACATATTTTTATAGGATATAATTATAAAAATCGAAATTAAAAACACAATTTTCATAATATAATATAATAACACACTTTGAGGAAATTTTAAATAAAGGGGCAATGCTTAGGCATTTTTAATCAAAAAAGTTAATTACGATGAAATCATTAGTTTGAATGAATTTATATCCCTGAAAACAGACAACATTAAAACTAGAAATTAAACAATATTTTAAATTATATTTATTGCTTTGAAACTGCTAAATATCAACTTCTGTTAATATATTATACAAAGAAATCACTTAAAAGCTCGACTGAGCCTGCCTTTAAATCTAAAAATTAACCTTATCTCGAACGTTTAAAGCAAATATTTGCTATAAAGCTAACAAAAGTTTGCATAATTTCCAGATTTAAAATTAATTTGGACTCTACAAGTACAATATATATACTTTTAAAATACAACCTTCAATAATTAACAAAAACCCAAAAGAAAACCTTGTAAAATGCAAATGAAAGCTGTAAAACCAACATTTTGTGATAAGCAAAAGAATAACAAATTTATTTTATATATGCACATGTATTATATAATGCACATGTATTATTTATATGTACAATGCTCAATCAACTTTAACACACATTTCCACATCTGTTTTCCACAAGTTTTCCCGAAACCACATTTCCCGCTCTATTATCGGAATTGTATTAGGGAATATCTCCTAGGGCAAATTACTTATATCCCATCAGAGAAAACTAAATTTGTACCTCCCGATGTCCCTCAGTTTTTCCTCACATTTTGTTTTATTTTATTTTATTTTTTTGGACTTGTGTCTGGCTTACAATTTACACAAAGTCCGAGTCGGCGGTGTTATCAAAACGAAAATTTGTTAGCCGATAAGCGGCTACAAGCTGCCAGAAGACTGGGCGGAAGGGGAGAGAGGCAGTGCCGCCGGGGAGACTGCAACTAGGCAGCTGGAGAAAGAGGCGGAGACAGGCGAGACTCTATTCAAATGAGGGCGCCGAGGGAGGGGCAGAAATTAGGAAAGGTATTAAGATAAAATTGGGCCACAAAGAACACGCCCAGACCGAGTCACCTGGAGAGAGGTGCACCTCTCCTTATTTATATTTTATTTTCCTTCGTTTCTTCTCTGCTCTGTGTTCTCCGTTCTCCATTCTCCATTCTCTGTGCGTGTCCCGGGGTCTCTTTCGATTGCATTGGCGCCATGTTTATCTAATTTGGGGACATTTATGCATGGCATTCCGCGCGGTTGTTTATAGGTTCGGTTAAACCTGCACTGATAACGCCATCGGACCCGGTCCGGTCCCCAGTGCCCGGGTCCAGTCCCAAGACCGAAACCCTCTGACTCACCGCAAACAATAAAAAACTGAAACAAACCCGAGCCGAAGTTCAGGTGAGCTCGAGTTCCAGGGCTGAACAATTAAGCGACCCGACGGCGTCTGGCCTTATGGGTCTTAATATATATGCACAAGTACGTATCAGTGCACTCGAAAAAAATATAAGTTGACTTGGAAAATGTAGAAATAATATTTAAAAAGAATTTTGACTTAAAAAAGGTTTCGTTTAGATTTTAAACACACTTTTAAATCGCAAGAGCCTTATAATAATTAGAGATTACGTAAAATATCAATATATCGACCCTAAATATTTGATGTGAGGTCGATAAGTAAATCGATATTTTAACATTGCGATTCTTTTCGATTTAAGGTTGTAAATACATAAAATGTTATTTCTGAAATTCATATTGTAATATTTAATATTAATTCCTTACAAATACAATACGAATCGAAAAATTCCTGGTTCTGTTTTTTATTCATTATTTATTTAAGCTCTTGTTTAACTTATCTCTCCTTATTTTCTTGCAGTGTCCTTAACTTTTGGTCTGGTTTTTGGATTTGTATTTTTATGGAGGTGCACTCCGAGGAGGGACGGTGCCCAGGCCATTTGGCCTGCCGCTTATCTTTGGAATGTAACTTAAACTTTAAGGATTATTGCCTACAATAAATTTGCGCGACTCTTTTAAGGCTGTAAGTCAATACGTGAAGGACACGAAACCCCCCAGGGATCAAAACACGCCTACGTTCCTCATTAGCGCTAATTAAAAGAGTATAAACTTTCACTCTTTCTTGGAGTTTTGCTCATTTCTGGGGGAGACTTGGATTTCTGGTTCAAGCATCCTTTTTGGACACGTGCCCGGCCTGCTCGATTACCTGGCGGCTGGCTAATGAGGAGACGAAAGGCTGAGGAGAAAATAAAGAAAGGATTCATGGCATATAATCCTTCAGCTTCCTTCAGTTTCCTCATTTATTTTTCAGAGGCCGTGTGGGTCCCTTTCAACTGTCCGCCTGTCACAGAGTTGCGCACATGATTTATGGCACATACTGGCACATGACTCGATGGTCAGAAGTCATAACACCCACTAAAACCAAGCCAAGTGGAAGTCTTTTCGCCTGTCCGAGCACACACTCTTCACTGGTTGTGGGCACTGAGAGAAATATTGGGAGGGGTAAGGAGATGAATTCAGGAAAAATTAAATGAATAATAACAATAATTTACAAGCAAAATATTCCCTTAAAAAACTACAACATTCTTTGCACAAAAGAAACCTGTTTACTTCAAGCCTGGCTCTTGACTTTTCTTTCAGTGCCTCTTTGGGGTCGATGTCGGGGAATCACAACAGCCGCTGTCTGGCCACGCCCCCATCATCCTGTTCCGCCCTCCTCTCTCCCCCCATCTCCTTGCTGTTTTCGCTGATTTCAGCGCGCGCGAGGCATCCAAGCGAGCGCATGTCCTGACGGCGGCGATGACGGCGACACTTTTTCCATGCGGTTGTCAAAAATATATTTTTATTGCCACCAAAATGACAACACTTAGGACTGAGCTCCCACTCCATCCCCTCGGACTTCTTTGCGGGTGTTGACTGTTCGCTCATTCAAATCTTCCGCCTGATTAGGCGCCAATTCGCACAAAAGCTTTCGAAGAACGCAAAATCACAAAATCGCAAATCGGCAAAATGTGGGCGGAACTGCGCCCTGCAATTATGCGATGCGAGGCGATGTGTGTGTGTGTGTGTTTGAGGGTTTATCCCCAGGGATGGCTATTGTTCGGGGCTGCTATAGAGGACTGGCAGCTTCCAGTAAATTTCACCGAATCGTTACATTTGCACCGCGCATTAAACTTAATGACAATATGGGCATCGCTAATATGCAGTACTTGACAATTTTTTATCTAGGCCCATATGTCAAGGGTTAAACGCCCGTGCCAACGAACCCATCATCACCAGAATTGTGATCCCGGAAAGGGTTGCCTCTTTTAAATAACTGAAAATACTAAGCCTAAGCCCGGTCTCCGGGCTTTAACTACGGCCTTAACGGCCTTATGTTTTATGATTGCGCTTTGTCGCCGACTTTCAGATCCCAGGGATCAGCATCTGGCAGGAGTCAGAGCAGACCTTCGCCGGAAAGAGTCCTTTTCCTCTTGAAAACCAAGCCCCTTATTCCTTGGTTACTACACCTGACAGACGCCGGTCCTTCGACGTTGCCTTCCTTTATCGCCTAGACAAGTTTTGTTAGCCAACTTCTGTTGGCCAACTTTGGTTGCTGATTCTCTTCTTGCGCCTTATTTTTGCGCCCTGCAGTGGGTTACTACCTTTTAAGGAGTATTGTTTATTTGGGAAAGGATGTGCTATGCTTAAAGATTTAATAGGAAATTTTAATAAGGAAAATATAATCATTTTTGAATAAAATACCATATAGTTCTCTTAATGTAAGTATTTTAATCATTTTGATAAATTTATAAAGAATTTTGTAGGTATTTTATTTAGTAAAAATCATCAAGAAAGCTTATATTAAAAATTCTTATAGAGCAATATCCTCTAAATTTAAGAGTATATTTTGTAAAATACAGGACACCCTTAACTTTACTGCTTAGTTAACAAATATATTTTATTATTTAATGTTTTCTAATTTTATTAAAATTTTAAATATATATTTTCTTTCATTTTTGTCATGTAGCACCTTCAGTCTGTCTCCTAAGGCCGAATATCACCATTCTTAACTTGTTCATTGTTATTGCTTTCGTTGTTGTTGTTGCTGCTGCTGTGCACTTTTGTTCGCCATTTTTTCCTCACTCCCTTTCCTTACCCTTCATCGTCCTTTATCCTGGTCGCTCTCCTCCTTCAGCTCCCTGGGTTGTTCACAGTTTTTGCTTTTTCTACTCTGCATAAATTTCCCCTTAAGAATTGTCGCTACAAACACACACAGATATGAAACACACACAAACCCAGGGAGAGAGAAGAGGCATGTGGCAAACACACACACACCAAACATACACATAGGCAAACAAAAGCTTCGGGGGCAGGTGCCAACAACAGCAACAACAACGAGGACAGCAAGGACCAAAAACAATGGCCACAGAAAAGGGTAGCAAGTGCCAGTGGGGCAGGTGGACAGCCGAAGGGGCCTGGGGGGTTGCTTGCCAAGGGGTTTTATTATTTGGTAAAGCGGGTGGAGAGCCACTGGGCCTGGCCCCCAAGTAGACAAGTTGCAGGCAACACGGCTTGCCTCTGTTTTTGTGCCGCCTGCCGCCATTTTTAATATGGCGCACAGCAGTCTATACGAACAAGGACGCAGCGTAGACTTAAAGTTGCTTTACAAAATATTATTAAATACTACAAATAGCTTATAATTGTAATATTATTTTAAAACATATTCGGTTACTAAAGAGCCTTAGTAGGAAATCCTTTTACAATTTTATTAACAGGTTAAAAGTCATTAATATTTCTGTAAAACTTTGACAATCACTAAGGGCTCATTATTTTGGTTATAATTATACAATTAAACTGCATATTACTTGAATCACTTATTTTAAAATATTTATTTAAAGATGTATTGTTAAATTAAAAATTATGGTTAACATATTAACAGAAGATTTATTAACCAGATATCCCCAAGGATATTCTAGTATTTTCGAAAATATGGAATTGACTACGTTCGCAGTAAACAGTGTTCAAGAACCACATTTCAAGAATGTATGTAAATTATTTGTTAAAACCTAGATATGAAGGGAAATTACTAAATAAAAATTACAGTTTGCTTTAAAAATTCAAATAAAATTTCTATTTACTTTATAATTTGACTACTATTTTGACCTTTGCTGTTATCATAACCAAAACTACACTTGTCTCTACGAAGGGACCTCCGACTTAAAGGTAGGAAAAATACAGCCTTTTTTACATTCGCCTTTTTTACCGTTGTTTGGGAGAGTGTGTGTCTTTGGTTGTGCATGTGTACCCCCTCACCTTTTTCACCCTACCCCCCTTTCGCCACTTCCTTGCCTTTTCCTTCCTTTCCCTGCCTTGCCTTCCTTTTTCAGCCTCCTTTCCCTGGATTTGCATATAAACCACTTGCAAATGTATGCGCGCGCACAAACACTCACACACAGACCAACACACACACAACTTTGGCTATTTGCATTGCGGCTATGGGGAGAGCAAAAGAGATAGCTAGCCCTGGGGCAGACGGTGAGAGAGAGAGAGAGAGAGAGATGGGGAGCTTTACCGTCATATAAATTTTCGATTGATATGCAAACTTAAAAGGAACCGCAAAAATTATGCTCCACTGAGCTGATGCGATGCTCAAGCGGTCGCTCGGTGGACCTTCTATTTCAGCACATACACCCCATGTATGTGTGTGTGTGGGTGGGGAGGGGGTAGTGTGTTTGTTTACATATGTGTGTGTTTACTATATGGAAGGAGCATTCGTTCATGGGTGGTTTTAGGGATTCTAAAGGGGTATAGGTTAAGGGTTAAGTATAATCAATTTAAAATTCGTTTTTTTATTAACTTTTAAATATGGGTTGTAAGTTGAAATAAATATAACGTTTTTTGAATTCCTATTTACCTTAACAAATTAAATGAAAAATTAGTAGAAAATTGCAGATTTGTAAGTGTCTCTTGTGTTTTTAAGACTGCACAATGCTTTCTAAAGTATTTGTAAAAATATGTATATTTCGAAACCTAAAAATATAATTTTGAATTAATAAAATACCTATTATATATTTATTTGTCAGTAACCTATATTTATATTTAAAAAGTACAAGTCTCAATAGAAACGTATTTTAGGGTTAATCTTCCAAGTTTTCCCTGTTCTTTCCCAAACTTTTGAAGCACCTCCTTGCTTTGCCCCCGTAGCTTAGATATGCGCTCCGTGCTGAATTTGCACAAGATCCCAAGCCCACATGTTTCCAGCTTGGCCACGTAATAAAAATTCAACAAGCTGCTGGCTGGCTGCTGTTTTCTGAGGAGCTATAGAGGGTGGGTTTTTTATGGGGGCTCGCCTGTGTTGGGTTGTCTAAAATTCAGGGCTCCAATTGCAAATTCGAGGCCCGAAGCAGCCGGGGACTGGCCGAAAATAAAGCCTCTGCTTAAACATTTAACAAACTGCAGGCCAAAAGCTCGACAGGCCGCGCTTGACTGACAGTTGACTGCGTTGCTCGTTGTGGGTTTTCAGGGTTTTGGGTTTTCAATTTTCAATTTTCCATTCTCGATTCTGGGATACTCGATTCTGGATTCTCGATTCTCGGTTTTTGGTTTGCTTGCTCGACTTTGCATATTGAAATTCTGACGCCACACACACACACACGAGGCTGTGGATGCTGCTGCTGGCAATGAAATATATTTTCCAATCAAATTGAAATGCAAACATGTGCAACGATTGTGTGGAATTTCCACAGAGCTAGTAGCTACAGTTGGATGGATGGACTTTGGCTTGTGCGGATGCAGCCGAAAATTGGAATTGAAAAAGTCATGATAACGGAAAATTGCACGCTGTTGTGACTTTGAATGACAGATGAGTTTTCCTGCGGCTGCGGCAGTTACAAAAACACTGCCACAAACTAAAAACAACAAAGCGTTAACAATGAAAATGTCGCGCACGCGTTGGCCCAAAAAAGAAAATAGATGAGAATGGAGAAAAATAAGGAAATACAATGGGAAAAAGCAGAGTGAGGAGAACCCACACACAAATGACAGCTGCAAAAATGGCATTCGGAAAATGGCAAAAACAACAGTGACACCTACAACAACAGCACCTACCAAAAAATAGGAAGAATAACAACAAGGGTGTGCAGTGTGTGTGTGGAAATTTAATTCAAAATAAACAATAAACAATACTATAAACAGAACAAAATAGAGAAGAGAAGAGTGAATGGAGCAAGAGAAGTTAAATAATTAAATACTCTTAAAACATTGAAATTTAGAAGTTAATTTATATTCCTAGCTTTTTAAAACTTCCTCAGAAAAAGTTTCCTGCCTAAAATATATCCTATATCCATTTATTGAAGGCCACTTTAAACTACCGGAAACGGAAGCCAAAGGGGTACCTAAACAGGAAATACAGGTTACAGAACCTGACATATTACGCATAAAAAAACCAAAACTAAATTGAATAAAAACACCGAATCGAGTTGATCCTTGGAAAAGTCTTCAAGTAGTGTCGACCTTTGGGTTGCCTTTTTTTATGTATTTCTTCGGTGACTGACTAACTGACTAACTGACGGAATGACTGAGTTACTAACCGACTGAATGACTAACTGACTGAATGACTGAGCTGACTGGCTGACTGGCCGGACTGGCTGCTTCCGCTTTTTACGTTCATTGCCTCTGCCACAATTTTAATTTTCCTAATGGATATCGATCCCGGGGAGTCCTCGTCGCAGCAACAGCAACAGCAGCAGCAGCGGCGGCAACAACAGCAACAAAACTGGCTGGCAAAAAGGATAATAGACTTCTTTATTGTGCATGCGACTCTATAAAAGTCAACTCCTGGACTTTGTTGTGCTCCTCTCGCTCCCGCTTTCTCCTTGTTCCTGCTCTTCGCTCCTGTTGTGTTCTGTTGCTCATGCGAAAATTCAAGGGGGGTGGGCGGTGGTGTTGGGTAGTGTGGGTTTTGGGACACACAACAAACCAGGCCAGACACACAAATACACACACCTTGGTACAGGTGAAGAAAATAGCAAGGAGTTTCGGAAGCTTTCAAGTTTATCGAACGGAAAAATTCGGTAGTATATCGAAAATATTGTTAAGTTAATTATAATATAATAAAGAAATAAATAGAGTTTGTGAATAACGTAAAATACAAATTGTAATTATGAAATATAGATTTGTATATTTATTTATTTGTTCCGGCAAACAGTTTATTGATTAAACATTCTTATGTACAAATATCGCAGCGTTGAAATCGATTTTTATATCGACTTACGCGACAAAAATCGATGCAACATCGATTAACCTATATTTTCTGTCACCTCTCCCGAAGGTGTTATGATAAAGTGGTTTTTATATTTTGTAAATACTAATTATTAAGTTATTTTCAAAATAATCCAGCATTAACTGATGTTAACTTAATAATAATTAAATTGAAGCTAAAAATACAGCTCTTGAAACCCTCTCTCTTTTTTTTCCTAGTGCACACAAATACAAACAGAGAACTGAGGACTCTGCATAAATACTTAAGCAACAACCTCACACAATAAATAATCTGCTACGTCATGCAAAAGAGGGAAACTCCAATGGCGGAGTCCTTTTCAAATAATCAAGGCGAAGCGCTGCTCGTCAGGGAGGCAAGGAGGGGCAAGGTGGTTCCAAAGAGTTGGCAGACATTGGAAATTAGATTTCAACCGGGCTTGGATCCCCTTTTATTCCCCAAGCTCCGACCCCAATCCAAGCCGTGTAATCCAACCGCAACTACACATGGCAGCGTTTATTTCGAATTTCATTTAACATCTGCCCCGGATCCGCCAAGAGTGCGAAAATTAAATGAGCCACAAGTCGGGGCAGCGAGATTTCCACACCTCTCTTTTTGTGTAGGTGTTTTTCCTAGTTTTACCACCTCTATTTGCATATTCTATTTTCTATTTCGACTTCTTTTTTGGTAAAATCCGTTTGGGAGAAAAATAACGTGAAGCTGATTTAGGGGGCAATAGAAACGGCATATTGGATATTGCCTATTTGCCATTGGTGTTTACATTTGCATTTCAATTTGGCAAAAAAAAATCAAAGGAAAACAGGAAAATGCAAAGCCAACCTTTGCATAGAAACTGGAATATTTTTGAGGAAGGAAAAAATCGAAAGTGAAACTCAAGAATGGTTCAGTGTAACCTAATATGGAAGAAAGCATACTTCGCGGGAATTTTTGTTTTAAACAAAAAGTTAATTTTTCAAATATTTACTTGATCCCAAAAAAATACTTAATAACTAGCATATGCTTAATATTATAAACAGTAGATTGAATTATTTATTAACTTGGAAAAAATCCCTCAAAAGTGAAATTTGTATCTCACTAAAATACTGTATATTAAAAAAGTTTAATTTAATAAAAAGCTGTATCCATATTTCAAAGGATAAATTACTTTTTAAATTACTTAGCTCAAAAGTAATAAGTTAGTAACTTAATTAAACAATATACTTAATTATTTACTTTACTGAGCCAGATTTCCATTTTAATAACTAAAGAAAAGAATTAGCCTTCACTTAAGCTAAAATCATAACAAGGTTATAAAATATATTTATATATAAGATGAGCTTTTTATGTACCATTTTTGCCAATTTAGAATATGACAGAAATCAATAAATTATGGATTGCGTTATACCTTATAATAATATAAATAATAGTGTTTCTAAAGTAATAATCAATGCAGTTTATTTGTTTAGTTAACCTTTAAATAATTTATATCAGAAATTATTTATTATAATGATGTTTGTTGTTTTACAAGTATACTTTTATATATTTATACCTTTTTACCTTACCTTACCTTCTTACTGGTTTGAATTATAATTGAATATTATTGATTTTTGTATTAACTATAATTATTCGACTTGTTTATCCATTTTTCCTTGGACACCTAAATTGATTATAGTTAGAGCGTAATAAATAAAATAATTAAATAAATATAAACACATATTTAAGGCTATTTATAACTTATAAATAAAACCAAAGGTCTGCTGAAATAGAAAGTTTTTCTTAATACCATTGACTTGTACTTACTTTAGTTACTTGCCTAGTTTAATACCAATCTTGCTTTGTTCTCCCCACAATTATAGACCATTTCTAGCCGCCAATTAAAGGCAAAGACCAACAGTTAGAGCTGTCTGTCCGTTAGTTAAAATAGAAAACTACATTAAACCATTTGCTGGGAAACAAAACAGAACACAATTACCACCCCCTCCTCTCCATCACTCTCTCGTTCAATTTCAATTATTGAAACTATTTCAACCAAAATCTAGTTGAAGCCCGGTTATTCCGCCGTTGAATAACCTGCGAATATCGATGTCCTGTGACTGTGGCTGTGCCCGTGCTTGAGTGACATTCGTCCTAATTCGTAAGCGTTGACTTTTACCGGCATTTCAATTAACCCAATTAATGGACGGGACCTAATTAAATTTTGAATTCATGTTGCCAGTAAACGCACACACACACACACACACACAGTCGCACAGAGAGCTGCAGAGCCACGCACACAGATACTCCGCAGTCAGCTGTTTCTGCTGGCCAGCTGTCGCTCGCTCTGTCTCTTTCCCTTCCAGCAAGTGCGAGCGAGATGACGCGCAGCTTTTGGGGGTTGATGGCGACGGCGGTACCATCGCTGGGTTAACAGGGGGCTGCAGTGGGTTAATGGGGGTGTTGGGCGGTGGGCGGTGGTGGGTCGTGCTGCTGTAACAAGTAACAAGTATGTACTAATGTCGGCGTCTGGCTAACTGAGAGACACGGCGCGGCGGCTATGAATGAGTGTCCCGAACGGAGCCAAGCTGAAACTGAAGCTCGATGACCTTGATTATACAACACTGTAGCTACAGCTACAGTAGCTACAGCAAAAGCAACAGTAACTGTAACTGGAAACCCTCGCCCATCACCACCCCCAAAAAAATCCCCACGGAGCCACTCCTTCAAGAGAATACCCTACGTCAAATAAAAATGGCAAAAATACTGACGGGAGTTCGAGAGGCACTCGAAAAAAATATTTAAAAAGATTAATCTCAAGGATTTGGTTGATTACAAAAATAATTGAAGTACTTACTTATACTTAGTACTATAAAGTATATTTTACTTTGGTGCTAGAGTTCCATAGTATTTAAGGAACAGCTTCGGATGAAAACAAATTAAAATTAGACTAAGAAAGAAGTAAAATAAATACTGCAGTTTAGGCAAAAATATAAACTATATAACTCTTTAATTATATAATTCCAAGCTCTTCTATAACTGTTTTCATTCATATAACTCTATAATTCCCAAGCAGTTTAGTCATTAACCATAATAAAGCATTAAAAATTACTAAAGTGAAGACTTATAATTAATTACTATTCTGCTCTACTACTTCATAATACCAAAGAGTATAAAATTATATTCATACTCTTTGATAATACCAAGAAGTTTACGCAGTTTTGACATTATAATTTCCAAGTAGTGACACAAGTAGTTAATCCGCAAGTTGAAGGATGACTTACTTTTATTTTAAGCAGAAAATAATCATATTTGGTAAATTAAAACAAAAAACTTCCAAATAATACCCCTATTTTCTACCAGTGTCTCCCCAAGAGTCGTCGATGGTGGCTGCTGCTGGTAACTGGCATTACAACAAATCATCGGCCGGCAAATGTTGGCAACTGGGTGCCAAGTCAACGAACTGCTAACCGCAACACCGACACGTACACACACACCACACACCATATACTACAAATACATATATATATAATGCCACAAAAGGGGGGCTGTGGGCGTGGGCGTCATTAAAATTGCAACAGGGCCTTGAAGCCAGAGACCAGAGAAACCAAGGAGCGCAGAGGAAAACAGCAAGGGAAGAGAAAACCAAAAGACAAAATCAAGAGATCAATAATTATTATGATGTTGCACAAGCACACCCGAAAAACGAGACGCCTTGCAAGCCGCAAGAACCGAATTCTTTGGGCCAAGTCAAGACAGGTGAGGCCAGGCAACGGGCCAGGGCGAGAGGGTGGGTTTTCCCAGCCGAAAAGTTCGACAAGCGCATTACAACAATTCCAAAACAAGGCGGAGGGGAAAGGGGTAGGAGCGACGGCGGTTACAAGTGCAACCATTTTGTAGTACAAACTTCGAAAACCAAAAGCGAAATTGGCAAAACAAAAGGCCAAAAGGGTGGCAGGCAGGGGTCCTAGGAGTGCCTCCATTTGTGGACTTTGTGGATCCCTTGGTCTCTCTCCGGGCTCCCCCGGATCATGCGCACAGCGTCCAACCGATTGGCCCGCTTCGCCGCCATTTAGAAAAGGCCCGATGCCGCCGCGAGGGAAAGAGACCGCCTGAGCGGGCCAATGCCAACACCTGTTCCTGTTTCGAACTCCCCAGATACTTATAGACCGAGGAGGAAAAAAAACGCTGAACAAAGCCTCAGAACCGGTTGCCGATGGCGCACATTCTATTCGTCCCGCTCTAACCAGCGCCCGGCAACCGTCAGATACATTTCGGGGTGAGTGCGTCGCGGAACGAACGCGCCGGGCATCCGTCGGATGCGACGAACGGCCGGCGCGGTTCAGTCGTTCAGCAGTCTCCGCACCGTGAGCATCGCTCGCCCGAACCGCGTTCGCTCTTCGCTCGTTTGTCGTCGGTCGTCGATAAAACCGAATCGCAACGCAACGCAACGCCACGGATTGCAATCGTCGGATGCCGTCGCCTTTTTGGATACGAGATACGAGATTACGAGATACTCTGCTCCAGCAAATCCCACAGATACGCGCGCGTTGCCCCGAGTGTGTTCTGTGAAACTCCGAAACTCGAGCAAAAAATAAATAAAAATAGAAGATATACACCCAGTGCCTTAGATAAGTCTATATCCTGCTTTGCTCAAATGCCCGAAACTTCAACTTGAGTTCGGACCAAATACCAACAAAAATATTGGAAAATATTCAATCCCCGATCCCGAACCCATACCCCATCTCGAGTGTGCTTCGCCGAGTGTTCTGTCAGCCAAATATATGGTAATGGCAGAGATTGGTGGCCATTTGGCTCACCAGCTACCGTTGCACAATCACAATCACAATCACAACCACAATCAAACTGGATTACAGCCATCGCTGGTGATGAACCATCACCTGGATTTGGATTGTCACGGACACGATGTGATAAGTGAGTACCTACTAGGAGTATCATCATCAGGGGAGGGAAACCTAATACAGGAGAAGATATTGTCGGGGAAAAAGGAAAACAAAAGGTTATAGAGGATCTACAGTTAGGAGAGATGTCTCCTTTGTATATTTTAGATACAATTGTCTATGTTAAGCATCTCTGTTTTTGTAGGGCTTAGGATAGTATCTTGTTTGGGGTTTCGTTTAGATGGTTTGTAAGATTAAAGAGATATGTTTTGGGTTCGAAGAACTAAGCTTATTCGGTAGTTAATCTGTAAGAGAGGTAGTTGAAGTAAATACTAATTTAATGAGTATTAAATTCACATACTTAATACCTCAGATTACATTTCTCCACTCAAAGCCAAACTTTACAAAGATCCCTACAACTTTAAACTATTTATTTTCAAATTTCCATCCACAAATTAATCTTATTAAATAGACCCATCCAGAGTGTCGTATCATTTACCGCTAATAAAGCTATTTAAAGCAGATAATGACTTATTTACGGCTATTGTCGTAGTCCCCGAAAAATAACAAAATATAAAAATTGGACAAATTAAAGTGCCATTAAAAAGAGTGGAGCCACAGAGTAGTCACTGGACTGTAACTTTCTCAATATCGAAAATAAACACATAATGAAACACATTAAAATCCGACCATAAAAAGAGCCAAGAGCCGTGTTAACAAATGTCTGCAACGAATAAAAACTGAAAACTATGTTTGGTCAGCTTTGAAAAATACAAAAAAAAAGCCTAAAGATATCAGAGATGGATGTGTCAAGAGTTAAAGATCAAGGCTTAAAGTAAACAATATTTAATTCAGACTGCAAAGATCTTGATCCAGCAGGTCAAGTTCATGTGTAATGAAGGTTGTTTGAATTATTTTTAAAACTCAAAAAATCATTAAAAAAGGTTAGGCACGCGCTGAACTCCTACTTACCTTGAGATAAAAATTTTATTTTGCAAAGATCCAAGGTGAAGGTTGAAGGGAAAAGTCCTCAAAACAATTCCCGCTGAAACATAAAGAGACATAAACAATTTAAAATGAGAGAAAAATTA
Source organism: Drosophila tsacasi (assembly GCA_018904565.1). Lineage (NCBI taxonomy): Eukaryota > Metazoa > Arthropoda > Insecta > Diptera > Drosophilidae > Drosophila > Drosophila tsacasi. The sequence goes on along the minus strand of JAEIHY010020189.1, from coordinate 32,405 downwards.
ATAAAAATTAATATTTGCTATAGAATAATGGGCCATAATTTGTATTTTATTAATTTGGAAGCGAGATAAAAATGATCAACTTGAAGACTGTATCTTTTCCCCATCTTTCAGAGAGATGAGAACTCTTTTGTAATGGTTTTCAGACCCCCCTTGAATGGCAATAACTTTGAAATAATAGCTGTATTTTATTTTAAGCACACTTTACACTTTCATAGTACGCCAGCCAATTAACAGTTGAATGACATTTTAATGCCGAGCAATTAAGCGCAGCGAAGCGATTTCACGAAATTAAACGCGATCAAAAATTTATCCCATGCGAGTGAGACATTTTTCAGCTAGACAAAAGTCTGATGTGTGTGTTTTTGTTAACCGAAAAATGCATTTTATTTTATTCATAAACCAAGAGTGTCATTAAAAAATGCCGGACAGCGGCAGATATATTTTATTCAAAATTTTATTTCGCTTGCTAAATTGTGACAAATGTTTTTTGTATTTTTCGACTGACAGTTGTGTCTAACCGCAGAACACAAAAACCGGCAACAACAAAAAAACAACAGAAAACAAGTGAAAATTCCAACAAAAATTAACAGAAAAATAGAGGGGAAAATAGGGGAAGGAGTGGAAAAGAGGAAAACATGAAAAATCATAATCATAAGCACACACACACACACTGGCTAAAATTTAATTATGGATGAGCTACAAATGCAGATACATTTAGATACGAATTTATAACATTTAAATTGTAGGAAAATGTAATTGTAATTTCAATTCAAATTAGTTGTCGGGTCTGCTAAATATTTAATGGCCTCGCACAAATTTTAATTTGAAAACTTCCCCGCAAAGTTTTGCACAAACTTTAAGTTTGCCTTTTGCTCGGTTCCAAGTTGATATTTGAAATGAAAACAATTTTTGTAATTCTATTTTTGCGCTTTTATCTTACTTTTCTCTCTTCAGTCCGAGCCGAGTTTTGTTTGTTTGTTGATTTTTTGTCTGTTTTTTTTTTTTTTTGAGCGCTGTAAACATTTTAATGAGTTTTCCATGTCACACACAGGCCCACTCCCCGCCGCCCCGTCAACATGTCGCTGGCTAACTTCTCAAGTAGTCGTTAAATTAATTAAATATAGTAGGGACTCCGTGGAGCTTTTGTTTATTCTTCATATTTTTTGCTGCTCGAAACGTAGCCTATCGCCTGGCGCTGGACTAGTTTCGACTTTGCAGACCATAAAATTGTACAACTTTATGACAATTGTTCGCGGCCATAAAAACCAAACGATTTTTTGGGTTTTATAGTTTACCAATTAGCCAAAAAAAGATTCGAATAAAAACTGTGTGTTCGTGTTGCTCCCTAATCTAATTTATATTGATTCCATTTAAATTGCTCGTCGCTGGCTAATTTGCATAATCAAAAATAGGAAAACAAAATAAAGAAACGGCGAAAACAGAAAGTTAATTGTGAAAAATTGGTTGGGCAAATGTTTAACCAATCCACAACAAAGTTGAAATAATTTTGGGAATAATTTGTAAAGTGTCAATCGGCGGCTTTATAAGGTTAACAGCTGAGAGAATGGCACCAAGCTTCAGTTTTGGGTTAAAGATGCCCTCCGCGTGACAGATCACTGATCTCTTGGCTTTATTTATAGAGTTTCAGTGAAAGGAAAAAATAACAGAGTTAACGTAACATTGGCCATAAAATTAATTATATTACCATTCTAAACGGGCTTCGATCGCGTTTTTTTTATTGTTTTTGCTTAGTATTTTGATTAGTTTGTTTCGGACATGAAAGCATCGGTAGTTTCACTGGGTTAAGGCTTTAAAATTGATTGAATATTTGTTAGAGTTGTCATAGCTTTAGTTTTGTGTGTTTTTTTTTTGGTTTAATTTATTTTCAGAATTTATTTATTTAATACAATGCCTTTTCGTTGAAGTAGTAAATCAGAGTTTATCGTTTTCAGCAGACAAATCAAAATGTATATTTAAATATTTACGCTGTTTGTTTTTGGTCTATTGTTTATTTTTATGATAATGAAAACAATATATCATTTCAAAAGGTAAATTGAAAGATAATTCAAATTAAAAGGTATTTGAAATTATTGATATATTTCATACAAGGAATGTTTATTTATATTTTGAACATTAATTAAATAAATATTATCTTTGGGAGGAAAATTAAGATTTTTTCATGAAAAAAACTTTCGATCTTCTGTTGTTTCTCAAGACCTTTTTTAAGTTATATTTCATATTAAATTTTAAAATAAATTAAAAAAATTAAATTCCCTGTTTTCATAAAGCCAAAGCAACTTGTCACCAAAACAAGTTCAGCTTTGAGTTTGGACAAATCTTCGCCTGAAAAAAATATAAACCAAAAACTGACGTCACGAAAAAAGGCCACACCCATTAGTGTGCCAATGGCAGACTGACGTTATCTATATTTTATGAGTTCCTATCCGAAAAAATTCCTGTTGTCTCCGGCGGACAATGTTTTTTGTGTTATTTTATTTTTGCCTTCCCGTTTCCGGTGAGCTGTAGAGTTTTATATCGGAATCCCCGCCGAGGATTCGAAGGATTCAAGGGGTGTGATAAAGTTATTTAGGCGCAATCCATAAATTCCCAAAAACAGAACCCAAAAAAAGGCAGAGCCGAGACTGGGGAACGTAAATCCCAAAAGCTTATCTGATTTTGCACTTCAGGCCCTGGCACTAGATCAATATGTTATGTTATGATCGAGTTTCTGTTTGGATTTTTGTTTAGTTTTTTTGTCAGCCTTACCTGGGATTTTTTTATTGGGACCAAGACACAGCTGTGCTGCGCCTGCGCCCTGTGACTGGACTCTCCTGCCTCCTGTCCTCTGTCTCCTGATTTCTCCTATCAAATATATTTGAATTTGTGGACCAGACACATCCCCACACATAACTCCAGGCCAGGTACGGCTATATCTTTGCCCCTTTTTTTCGCATTAATTAACAGCTCGCTGAGTTGAGAAATTAGGGAATTATGCCTGGAATTTCCGTTCACAGATGAGCCAAAAGCAAACAAAAACAGCTTTATTGGGGGTCTGATTAGTCTGATTAGGCCAGAAAAAGTCACAGAATGATAATGAAGTTGGTTGATAATTGCGGGGAATCAAGTTTAAGTTTGGATTTGGAGTTCCTCAGCATTTCCCATGGGATTTTATGAGTCTTTTCTAAGCATATCGCATTTGTATAAATTTAAAGAACATTTTCAATATGCAATTATATTATTTACCAAAATCAAGGCTTTTTGAATTTAATGCAATATTTTTAATACCTTAATTATTTGTACTTATCTCCCTCTATAAATAACACAAATGTAACCTAAATAAGTTAAATAAATATTACTTTTTAATATCAGTAAATTTTTTTACCAAACTTGATACTAAAGTCTTCTTTTTACGTACAATTTAAAGCCTTCAAGTATCAATTTTAATGGAAAAACCTCCACTTAGCCTGGATTAAAGCACTCGCCCTTCAATTTAAGCCCAAAAATCCACAAATTTTGTGTTAATATAAACTGAAGCCAAGTTTTTGCTTAAAGGCGGAGCTCTCTAACCTAATTAATGCACTTCCAGATATTCCTTAACCCCTTGAGCCCCCGTCTGAGTGGAATTGGGCATATTAAAGCAGCCGCCAGCAGCCGCCTATTAAAGTGCAATTAAAATTTTTTTTAACTCTCCGCGTGTTCTTTTTTTCGTCTCTCACATTTTTTTTTTTTTTTTTTTGTAAAGTTCATTCAAGGTGTCAGCAGCTTGTCAAGGTGAGAGGCGGCTACTGTTTGCCTTCGGACGGTGGAAAAAAAATATTAAATTTCAACTGGGGAAATGCTGTGGCCCCGCAGGGGTGCCCCGCGGGGACGGAAACCAGAGAAGCGGCACTGCCAACTGATAAATGTGCAGGCCAGAAATTAGTTGGGAGTTAACCAAACAGAAAATAAAGGAGCAGCGCTGGGCCACGCCCGGATATCGCGTGTGATCGGAGCCCGCAGAGGAGGAGCCTCCTCTATCTCTCCCTGTCCCTGTCTCTGTCTCTGTCCATCTCCAGGCGCTCATTAGGAGTGTGGCGGCCGTGGCGAGCGTTTTGCATTTCCCGCTGGGATTTCCGAAAGGGGGCTGGCGGCGAACACCCGCTGCGCCATATGACACCTGGGCTGCATACATATATAATAAGGAATACGGGGAGTCGGTTGTATATACCTGCTATCCCCGCTCAGGTGCAACGGGGATATAGTAGGGGATATAGTATATATCCCTTGTGGCAGCTCTGTTTTTTTTTTTGGCGTGCTGCATGCAACGCGGTGGCCACTTTAATGGCGTCGTTTTTAAAGCTTTACTCGAGGCCCCGTCTCTCCCGACTCTCTTTACGAGTGTCATTTTTATAACCCTTGTTTTAATGACTAATTAAGCATGAAAGACAATAAAAGCGAGAACTACGCAGAAACCCTAGGTAACATTTAGAGGAGGATGCTGCCTAGAAGATGGACTGGACCGACTTTTATGGGCGACGATCTATAAAGCGACAACGACTTCAAATACTCGCCGCTGGCGTCACATTCCGAAAATTCCCAGACGCCACTTGAACGGATTGCATAATATTCTTTAAAGAGGAAATTGACACGGGAAATAAGCTAGAATCAAAGTTAAAGTTGATCTACTAGAACATGAATTTTGAAATTATTTTATTGAGAAAATATATTCTTATAAAGTCGTGCAATTTCAACAAAAAAGATTTAGAAATAAAGAAATAATATTATAAAGATTTTATATCTGTATATAGTCTGTAATATCTGTATATAACCTTGCAGGATATAATAATTTTAGTCAAAGTATTTTAGTTGTAAAGTATATTAAAAAAAATTAATCCCCATAAAAATGTTGTAGAAAAATAAATTTCTATATATTGCATTCATGTAAAATATCTATAGATACTATATATAGATATTATTATAATAATATTTCAATAAATATAAAATAAAAAACTTTAAAAAATATATACAAACTACAAAAATTCCACACAAATTCCCCTAGATTTAATAAAATCAGCTTAGACTTCAAAAAAGTAGCCGCTGGCGCCTCCATAAACAAACCCAGACGCCACTTGGACCAGATTGCATAATTTTGTAAAACCGAAACCGAAAAATTGGGATCGAATTGAGGAATTGTCAAGAGCAGCAGTAGTTTCTGCCATATCCAATTACATTTGAGGGGGTGGACCCCGAAAACCAGGCTTGTTTGTGCCCTAAGGACGCACTCCAGTGACGCGATGTCAAGTGGCAACAGGTTGGACCGCCCGTCGAGGCACAGACTTCAACTCAGACTTCGGTTCAGACTTCAACTCAGACTTCAGTTGAGACTTCCAACCTCCAGACCCCGAAAAGCGAGACCCATTTTGAGTGTAGCGCCGCGGGGCTACTCATTCAGGGTTTTGTCTCAGCTCAGGCTCACTTGGGTTATTAAGACTTAAGGATATGAGGCTCAACTTAAGGAGGATCCTGAGGATCTCCTTAGTCCCTAGCCAGACGCGACGCCAGACGGTAGCCGTGGCCGCAATTACCGTTACTTACCTGACAATATTTTGACTCAGCTCAGTGGGAAATCGTGCCTATCTATATGCTATATATGATTATGTGTGCATAACTAAGCCATCCCGGCCCAGGCTGCATCTACCTGCAGCTCATTATGTCAAATTGAAATGTTGCCACACGGCCCAGACGGGAAAATAAAAAGAAAAATCAGTGAGATGAAGAGAGAGAGAGAGAGAGAGGGAAGTTGGGAAAACGGGCCAAACAAGTTGCTGCCTTGATTCATTCTTTCTTATTTTTTAATGGCCAAAACCCCGTTTGAATTGGAGGAAATTATAAGCATGCTTCTCGAATTAGATCGTGGATTTATCAATAAAGTATTTTTGAGTGGGGAGAACATAAACTGAGAGGAAGAAATGTCAACTGAGAAGTATAAATGTTAGTTTGAAGGGGTTTAGAATTAAGAAAATTATGGCTTTACTTAGTTTAAATATTTAAATGTTGCAGGTAGTTGCTTTAGTTATTAAAATAAGTAAAATTATCCCTGATACTTTCTAAAATAAAATGTATATAATTATATTAGCTCCATGTTTCTTTTGCCAAATAACTTCTTGTATGAAAAACATTCTGCATCAATAATGATACCATTTTTTAAAATCATAAAGAAGTCTTTATCTTCCTTTTAAGCCCCAAATAAAGAATGCAAATGTCTTGTAGAATTTTCTACAATTTCCTAAAATATAAAATCTCAATTAGAACCCAATCCCTCCCACCTCAAACATATATTTTCCGCACCATGTAAACAAAATGTGGCTCATTATGTCAAATTGAATTGTTGCCCACCAAAAACTTGACTTGAAAACCAACCAAACGAGTCCAAGAAGAAGGCTTTTTTGCAGATCTCTCAATGAGGCTGCGACTGCCCGCCTTTTTGTGTTTAATTTATGAGGAAGTTGGCGGCGAGCGTTTTGTCGCCGCCTAAAAGTGGGTAGACTCTGGGTAATACATCTCCACCACTCGGCCAGCGACGACCACACAGGTCCAAGTGGATGAATCAGCGGAGAAGCGAGAACTAGAATCGAGGGGAGACTCGAGATTCCGGAGAGTCGGAGGAGAGACCGAGAGAGAGCCATAAAGCAGGCCTACTTAAAATGCCATAAAACCGAGCAATTTATTGGGAACGCAGCCAGGCTCGGCATCGGCTCAATCCTCAGCTCTCAATCCTCAATCCTCAATCCTCGGGACGAGCTGCCTTGATTGCAGTCCAAGTTGATCTCTGCGTTGTTTTCTTGTTTTTCTCTGAGGTCTCTGTGGTCCCCGGATGGCGGTCTTTGGTCTCTCGTATCGAAACATGCCGCTGCGGTGCAAGGCTCCTTTGAAATTCAAATTTTATGAAGCTCATTAAATATAAATTTGTCGTTCCGAGACTCTCCAACTGGAACACAGAGACACTAAGACAGAGCCAGACTGAGACAGAGAAACTGAGAAAGAGAGACTGCGGCGTATACGACACCCAAATAAAATAATATAAATTAATTAACAAAACGAAGCCGAAATGAAGTTAAAAATTTGCATGAACACAGGCCTCGAAGCCTTTGGCGGTCGGCGGTCTTGAGTTTCTACCTCTCTTCGATTTTTTGTTTCACTTTTTCTTTTATTTTTCTGGAGTTGCGTGTGCGTAATCGGCCAGGGTTTTAAATACTCTATGGATCGCGGCATCAGGACCTTCGAGGGAGGCAGGGCAGCGCGTTAAATGAGCAACTCGATCGCCGAGGGCCATAAAGCAGGCGGCGTCTTTTAATGAGGTCTTAACGTTTTATAACGGTCAAGCTGGCTACGCCTAGAGTATATATATATATTATAAGCTAAAGGTGGATCCGATTCCGAGTCAGATTTAGCAGAGCCACACCTCGAATGCACTTGGTCTTGGGGAATTTTTTGAGGCGGTAAATACCTTTTAGTTGTAAAATTTAAGAAGCCAGAGAAGCTGCCTCATAAAAGGGTAAGGATAATCTAAAGGCTGGAGAAATAAATAGTAATTAAAAAAGGAATTTAGGCTTAATTTTTTAATTGTGGAAAATAAATTCTAGGCAACCATAAATCTGAAATTAAAAGTAAAGAAAATAAAGAAGAATGTGCCTTTCAACTTATTAATTATTAACTGAGGCATTGAATAAAAGAAGATACTCTTATAAAAAAATGTTATTTATATAAAAAATGTCCAACCTTTAGAAATAAAAATACAAAATGTTGAATAGCAAACTTAAAGCTTTTCTTTGACCAACTCAAAACTACAAAAATCTGCGGCATTTTTTCAAGAAATAATATATATAAGTTAGCCCCAGAACAACCTCCTCCGAGCAGGCGACAAACTACAAGAATAACTACAACTACAACTACAACCAGTGACAATGTTCAAGTGCAAAAGGTGCGCGCAGGCGCAGCAAAGACTAAAAATAAAAAATAAAAATAAATACCACCGAGAACCTGGCCTGGAAAAGGCAAACAAAACGAGAATGTCGGGGAAGGAGTCAAAATCCAGTGACAAAGCGGGAAAAGGAGGAACAGAAGGGGGTCGGTCCACCTCTTGGTGTTGTCCCATGTTTGCGCAATATTTGCGACAAATAAAGCATATAAACTGTTAAAGTTCACACGCATCAGGTCAAATATTTACACAACACACAACAGCCAACATATATAGAATCTAAATAAAAAGAGTCTAAAAAAACACAGCATCGACATCAAGCCAGAGAGCCAGGCTAAAATGTGGTCAAATCGCACACATTCTAATTAGCCGCAAGCCAAAAGCAATTTATGATAAACCGAAAGCCATAAAAAATTAGACAAATTAAAATGGCAAAATATGGGAGGAGGGGAAAAAATATCGAAAAACACAGAAAAATGCAAATTAAAATCGTGGTGAAAAATAAAGCAGCAGCAACACAAACAAATACAAAATTTTGTACAAAAAATGCTAAAATGCTCAGCTGGCAAAAAAAAAACACAACTACAAATGGCCACTTGGAAAATCAACAATCAAATAAATTTAAAAAATATTTCTTACAACCACAAAACCCGTTGTGGAGTCCACCAAAAAAGGTTAAACTGCATTTGGATAACGTAGGCATTTCCCTCTTTGTGTGCGGCGACTCTTTTTAATTGCAGTCAAATCAAAGTCAACGGATTTTTGAGGAGATCTTTTTGTTCATTACTGACATTAATTTGACACTTTGACTGGCTTTCTCCCCGCGAGAGTGTCTGTCTCGCTTGCCTTCATTTTTTACTTTTATTTGTATTTTTACTGGGATTTTGTGATTGTGATTTTTCTCGATTTTTGTTTTTTTTTTTTTGGCCTCGAGAGGGGGCGCCCTGTGTTAAAACACCATAAATAAATGTCGCCCGCTTATCGCCGGTCAAGAATCCTGCGTCGGCGTCCCCATTGAAAGACAAATGCGTTGTCAACGCAACCTGCCTAATAACCCATCATGATCATCACTTAGCCGGGCCCAAAGAGCAGCCCCGGCCAGACTCCGACGGGTTCTGGGCTCTGCAGTTCGAATAAAAAAAGACACTATCGGTTCTTGTCATCTGTCGGCGACATGCAGCAGAAGAGGGCCGAGGCGGCCAGGGCTAGGAGACGCGAAGTGCACTGGGAGAAAGGGAGAGGGCCTTGTAATGGATGTAAATTTAAAGAGAGAGAGGGTTTTGGGGTAGTAAATATTGATTTGTATTTTATTAGATTTATAAAATGTTTACAGGGCCATTTTAGGGGAGCCTTAAGATCATATTTAAAAGACTATCTTGCCACTTGAATTTTTATGATTTTAAATTTAAATTGACCTTGTAAAAAGTAAGTTATTGATATAAAATTTGCTCATAAAATGTATAGATTTTAAAGGATTTGAATTGCTTTAAAGGTTTAAGTTCTTTAAAAAATGTTGATTAGCTCTTTAAGTGTTGTAAGAATTATTTTTATAATAGTTTCCTTTCGGGGTTTAATCTAAAAAAATCCTGTAAAATTTTCTCAGACAATTTATAGTTTTAAAATTAAATTTTTCATTGACTTTCCTCTAAATTTTAGTAAACCATTTAGAAGGTTGCTTAAAATAAATATCTAAATTTTTTAAAAGGTAAAACCCCGCTTGTAAAAGTTGTATCTGATCACTGTATCAAGAGAATTTCGGTGAAACTACCTAGATATTTTTAGAGTGCACAAAGAGAGAACCCAAAGCCAAGACTCGGGTTCTCCGGGCACATCGGCATTTTGTTTTCAGCCGCCGACACACAAAAAAGGTCATTTCCGTTCCTCTGGGCCGTCTTGCAACATGGCAACATGCAACACACAGCGCACAGCACACGGCACACACAGCAGCAGCAGCATCAGCAGCAGCCACACCAAGAGGCAACATCTCGTCGTCTCTCTCTCGTGGATGTGGCATAAATTGTTGCAGTGTCCATGTCCATTTTGAGTCCAGGCACTCTTTGATGTCGCGCCTTCAGCAGCGGCAGCCGGGCAGCGATCCGGCCACCAGCCTCCGATGGCCGATGGCCGATGGCATCTCCCCTTGTCCCCTTGTCGAGTATTCAAATTTGGCTTCAATAAAACGACAGCCAACACCACCAACTACCAACAACAGGCGGCAACAACAACAAACGAATTCAGTTAACTGCGACGGCCAATTCGAAAATCAAACACTTCAAAGTGATTGCTGGCGGCGGCTTCTTTTGGTTGTGTGTATTTTTTTGATTTTTTGTTTTTCGTTGACCCCCTCCACTGTTGATTCTGTGTATTTTTTTTCTTTTTTGAGATATATACATATTTGAGGAGAAGAGTCAGTTTGCATTGATCAGTTATTGGCTGCGCTTGCTGGGTTATACGGACGAATATCGGCGGAATATGGGGTGATGGTAGCGTGACACGAAGGGGGATTTTAGTGTAAAATTAGTAATAAGAAAATGGAAAATTATTGATTTAGATAAGGAAGAATCAAAAAATTATGTCAGGACTTGAAGTGTTTGAGATAAGTTAAGATGCAATTAAACCCTTAATATATTTTACTGTCCTCAGGTTTATTAGTAAAAATATTACTGACCTCTGATTTATTAGAAAAAATTATAATAAATATTTGCACAATTACTAGCTTTATATCTTTGCCATTAATTTGTGAATAATTAAAGCATATTTTTCATTTTAAAGCCACAAATATCTAAATAATCAAAAATAAATAAAAGCAATTTTCTTTCAAGCTAATTTTAATATCAAATAGCAACGCCCCAACTTTTCAATAAGCTTGAGCCAGAGCTTGTATAAATATATGTTGTCCTCCCCCTAAAGGATTTATTTTAAACTCGAGTCCAGCTTTGGCCATTTATCTCCTCAATTTCCCAGCATTTTCCCTTGGCTGGCAACCTAGTTTATGTGGAGATAATTTAGCAAAGTTGCTATTTTATCGCTACATAAAATCCGGGCAGCTCTTCTTCCTCCCTTAAATTGAAATCAACAAGAATCGAGTGTAATCTGGATTTCCTTCCCCTATTTTAACCCAACTGCTGCTGCTGCTGTTGCTGCTGGTGCTGGTATTAACCCCTTTCGGTTTTGTGTTTTGTGTAATTAATTAGGCAAATTCATGCCCAGACGCAGACACGGGAGTAGGATAGACAGACAGACACACAGAGTATCGATCCAGAAAATATGGGGACTTGGGGTTCTGGGCGTTTTTCGGGCTGCTCCTGGCTAAATTAAGATAATGCCAGAGACCATTGTCAAAGCAACTGCACAAACTGCACTTAATTAAGCCAACTTAAGTCTGCTCCGAAGGAGAATGCAAAACTCAGATGACAATTGACGGTATCAGAATCCGGAGGACAAACAAATCACACAGCAGAGACCGCAAAACTTCCTTTGAAGTGCGGTTCCGGGAGCGGGGGGAATCAACCCACGCGCTGGCAAGACAATAGCCAGGGCCAACCGAAACATGGCCTAATCAGTGGCCAAAAGCCCCTCCAGCCTCCTGCGACTCGCCGACTCGCTCGTATCTACAAAATTGATGAGTCTGTCAAAATGTGAATTCGAATTGTCCGGCGAGGGAAAATAAAAAGGGAAAAGCAAGAAGAGGAGGGACCCGAAAGGGAACATCCAGCCAAAGGGGCACGTGTTCGCTCGTCCTCGCTCCGCGCTGTCATCATTAATTTTTTAAACAGGTAAAAACCAGAGAAAAAAGGAGGCGAGAAATGAATGAACCTCAGGACTGCGACTTCAACTCCGAAACTCGAATAAAAGTATCCCTCAAGGGCTTCCAGGAAAAATGACACATTTTCCAAGAAGTCACGCGCTGAGAACTGCTTCCATGTATGTTGAAGGTTTTTTTTAAATGGGAAAAAATCGATGGTCTTGTTTTGAAAAAGTTATATTTTATTGGTAAATTTATTGAAAAAATATATATTTATATTTTCCTATAAGTTTAATAATTAAAAATAATAAAAATTAATTTTTAAATCTTTATTTAATTTTTTCTGAGTTAACACAAGTTTTGTTAAAAAATATCAAAATATAATTTTAGTTTGCCAATAAATATACTTTCTTTTCCTACAAAGAACAAATATTTTTTCCCTTTATTAGCACACTAGAAAATATCTTATTTTGTACTCTGTACCCCCGCCTTTTATGATCATGTGAAATTCCTAGTTAAATCCGAAAAAGAAGCGGCACTTGCTACGCGTTTATCCCACTAAAAAACCGAACTGCCTTCCCGGTCTGTGTGTGACTGCGCTTTGTATTTACCTTTATAACAAATATGCCATAAATCAAAGGGTGCCCTTAGCCCGACAACTACAGTCCCCTCCCTTTGAAACCCTGCCCAGAGACCCCAAACAGTAGTTGCTTTTGAAATCGCGCCCATATCCGGCGGAGCTTCCATAATTTTTGCGCCTCTTCTTCAGCCTCTTCTGGCCGCATGTGAAGTTGGCCAAGAACCGAAAGCGAACCAAAACGTATCTTATCGATGCTTTGCATTTTGCATGTTGCCCCTTGTCGAGCAACAGCAACAAGCAGCGGGAGGGGGGGAGTGGGGCGAGAGCGGAGGTAAGGAAGATGCTGGGGCAGCCATTGCATTGTATCTGTATCTGCGAGTGTGCGTGCGGCGTGTTGTATCTGTGTATCTGTGAAGTAGCCCCAGTTGATTTGACTGCAATTCTACTTGTTCCCCTTATTTCTCTCCTCTCTTTTTTTTTTGTATATTTTTTGGTCTTTGAAAGATTGCCGACATTGATAAGGCGCCGGAGGAGCCACAGCGCTAGAGGGGCTTGGTCAGTGGAAAATGGAGGGACATCTTCTGTATCTTTCCAACTCACTTCTCGGTGGGCGTTTTTTCTATATACAGATATATATGCACAAAGTACCCCCGATATGTGTTTGTGGCTTGAAAGACTCAATAGCCCAAGTTCAAGTCATCTATCACCTATCCATCAGCAGACACGAAACGCCACGCTTGTAATTCACAGATAAAAGTGACTTTAAGATGGTTTTATTCAAGCAGGAAAATTTGTGATTGAAGAGGGACATTTTTAAGGGTTTTTTATGGGAGAAACATAAGAAGGAAGAGACTAACGACTGGTTTTGAAAATATATTAAGACAAAATAATACTTTCTGAAATCAATTTAAACTAGAAAATGCTGGAAATTCGTTTTTTTTTGAAGTTTTGAGTGAAGAAAACTGGAAAGAATAAAATAACGTTACCTAAAACAAAGATTAATGTACTTTTAACTAAACGAAGGGCATAGGAAATATAACAGAGCTCTATTGACCCTTGAAATGGTTTTAATTTGTAACTTCACATATTTTATTTCAAAACTGTCCAGACATAATTTCCCACATAAAAACTTTACGATAAATTCATTTAATGGAATAAATAATATCTTAACCATATAAACTACATTTTAAATGCTTAAAATATAGCATAATTTACTAACATTTTTACTAATGACACAAGAAATTTTAATTAAAATTTAAAGCAATCTAAAGGCACTCGAAAAACCGCCTTACTTTATATTAAACCCCCTTTAATGTCCCCCTTTATTAACCCTCAATTTAAGGCCAAGCCCAAGGAACAGCTGTTTGAGTTCGCAGAGTAAAATCCACCTTTAGATTTTCCGATCGCCAGGCAATTACTTCATGTGCAAACTCGCATAAAGGTGGCCGAGGTCAAGAGCAATGGCCAAAAAGGTGCGGCCATTAAAACACCTTTTGAACACCTCTTTCGAGCGTAAAACGTGAAACCTGCACACAGACACAGAAGATCAAGTGCCAGACGAACGTAGGAAAATGTTTCGTTATTTAAATGGGAAAAGATACAACTGGGAAAATGGAAAAATGAATGAGGAAGAGGGACAGGGACAGAGCAACGAAGTGACAGGCAAAAATGGGAAACACGCAGCTTTTGGAAGCGTTTTCCTCGTTTAAAAGTGAAAAAGCCGCAGTGGCCGCATGTGCCTCCCCCCTTTAACCCCTCCCCCAGGCCAGGCCGCATTAACCCCCCTCGAAAAACCGCCGACACACAGTCGCAAAAATTCATAGACGACAACACGAGACAAAATTGCATTTTGGTCCAATGTGTGCCTCGGTCCCTCCTCCCCTCCGAAAAAGCGAAATACAGAAAGAACCGCGACGCGTCAACCCCTAGGACACAAAATAAAGAAGAAAAAAGCGAAAAGCGAAAAGGGGGGTTGCTTCTGCTCCCTTTTGGGGAGCCACCAACAAAATGGCAACATAACATGCAAAAGATACGCCGCAAAAGCGGAAAAACCCCCCTCATTCAAAGCGGAAAAGCAGCACACAGGCGCAGGAGTTGCGCTTAAATTCCCATTACAGCCATAATGGCTGCGGGTGTATCTGTGTGCCAGGATGGGTGTGTGCGTGTGTGTGGGTGAGGGGGTGTGTGGGTGGCAAAAGAAAAATGAAAACGAACTGCGCAGGATCATTAAGGCAAAGGCAACACACAAGCTGCGTAGCCCCCAAGCCCTATCTGCTCTGAAAAACGAAGAAAAAATGTGCGAAAAAATACAGCAGCAGCAAGGAAATACATAGATCCCAAATGCGAAACGTCAGAAATTTATACAAGCACAAAAATAAAACAGGAAAACAATGAGAAAAACATTGAGAAAAGCAACTACAAAATAATATTCTTATAAAAGTTAAAGATTTTATGTTAAATGTCAAAAAAGAAATTACAGATATTATCACATTCTCAACTTTGTATAGAAAAGAAATAAGAATAACCTTGGCTTTTAAAATCTTTAAAAAGACGGTCTAAAAAGAAGGCTTAACAAATTTACAATGATTTTATTTTATCCTTTTTGACATCTTTTTCATTAATCTTTTAGATATTTATAACAAATGATTTGTTATTATTATTTATAGGAAATTAAGTTATTTTTTATATGAATAGTATACTTAAGCAATAAAATATCTTCATTGATATGGAAATTGTTTATAAGGTCGACCAATAAATATGCTACAAGACGCTATATCAATATCATAGCATACTTTTAGACACTCACCTGTAATAACATTTAAAATGTTTCCTTATCAAAATGTTCGGTATAAGCATCAATTCAATTAATATATAAAAAGTTCAAATTATTATGATTTTTTTTTTAAATATTAAATATTTTTTCTCTTATTCTCTCTTTGAGCTAAATACTTTTCCACACATATTTTTCTTCGCGTGCAGAAACACAACAAAGAAAGCTGCCCCCGAATAAAGAATAAAATCGCAAAAATGGTGGCTCCCAAAAAAAAAAAAAAAAAAAAAACAAGTGAAACACGCACACAGTCAGCCAAAATCACACATGTCTATATAGGGTAGTATTATATAGCAACATTTTGAAGAGCAAAAAAATATAAAAATACGAGGAAAGAAGGAAAACAAGAAAAAAGGCGCACACATGCCTCCAAGCTACCCGAAAGATACTGCCAGGGAGTGAGGGGAGAGGGGAGAATGGAGAAAGAGTCTCGGCAATTGGAGGCTGAAACATGGAAGTAAATGCCGGCTGTCCGTCTGTCAGTCTGTCCAGCCTGTCTGAATCCGACTCCGAATCCGAAGGTACTTGCAGCTTGAAGAGCAACAAATACCCAACAAAAAAATTACAAGCCAAGTGCGAAGGCTTTCTACGTTTTTTCGGAGATTTGAAGGGAGCTTAGGAAATACCCTAAGAATTAGAGAATAATATTTAAAGATCATAAGGAAGATATTAAGCAGATAATATGAATTTTAAATTAATTTTTTTAGACAAAAATCCGTAGTGCCTTAAAAAGTAAATGAGAAATTCATGTTTAACCTAAAGATACTAAGTTTTGGATTACTTTTTAAAATTATTTATATAATGTGATGTGTAAGATATAAAATATAGCGTTTAACTAATTTTAAGCTTATGCTGAGACCAAGATAGCAGCATCCGAATTTTTTAACAATCTTCTTCTATTCAAATTTGAATTTATTCCACTGATTCCTTTCAATATTCTTCAAAAATTCGTATTACCCCTTTAAAGAGCATCCAGAAACCCAAAAAAAATGCACATAACCAAAATAAAATTGGCGAAAAAAATAAGGAAAAGAATACAACCGAGGGAGCAGCAGTAACAATAAGAAAAACAACAAGAGCAACGGACAACGGCAGCAGCCAGCAACTTGTCTGCTCCGCCTTTATAAATAATTCATGTGTAGCTACAGCGAGTGCGAAAGATACGCAAGATACAGATACACCTACCTCCCCACTGACGCCCCTGGACCCCCCTTGGATGCCCCCTTGGACGCCCCTAACCACTCCCCTTGAAAAAAGAAGCAAAAAAAAAATGAAACAAGAAAAACACACACAGGCAGATACGCGGCCACGTTTAAAGATACAAAGATACAAGCAAGGCAACAGATACAGATTTTATCTGTGTGTGCTGGCGAGAGAGTCAGTGTGTGTGTGGTGTGTGCTGTGTGTGTGCGTGAGGCAACGAAACATTTAAAACGTGCTAAACGCGCGTCAAAGTTTTTCTTAATTTTTCATCGGCAGCAGGAAAAAGTTTGCCTTCTTTTTCTTGTATTTTTTTTTTTTTTTTTTTTTTGCGTTCTCCGCTGCCAAGGATTACAGGCAACAGCACATATATTTTTATTTACTAAGGGTTTGGTGGGAAAATCCAGGGGGGGAAGTGGGGCAAATCGGAGTAGAAATGGGGCGGGGCTTGTACATAATGTGGCAATGATTGCATTGATTTTTTTTCTCCTTCTCTTCCTTTTGGCAGGAAAAGTTTTGTGGAAGAGAAGAGGAAACTCAACTTAAATACTTGAAAATGGTTGCTGCGTTTTTGTTCAGGATTTATGAATTTTTCAAATGTTTTTCCTTCGCTTTTCTCCCCCCTACGGCAAAGGGAAAAACTTTTTGGCAGTAGAAAGTTTCGCCGTTTTCGCCGTCCGGAGGGAAAACTCTCGGATTATTTGATAACAGTTTGTTAATTAGCGCCGTCTTTGCTGTCTCACTTTGCTATTTGTTTACGTTTCCAAAAGGCATAATTGGCAAAATGAATTTAAGTTTTTGCTGCAATAAAAAAATGCTAAAAACAAAAATAAAATGCCGAGCCAGGCAAATTAAAATAAGCGGGGGAAATGGGGGAAAATCAGGGGAAAAGTTGCAAGTGAAACAAGTTAGAGGCTTATACTTTTAACCGAAGACTAAGATTATGTTGTGGGGATTTTAATTGGAAGTATTTTGGGGTTTATAATTATAAATACTGTGGTGCGGATATATATATTTAATATTTGTTTTGGAAGAGTAAAGACAAGGTATATTTTATATAAAATGAAAAGCTTTATAATATTAGTATAAACTGTAAAGATGGTACTTCTCACTTCTTTCCTGAATAGAAATAAATTATTACAAGCTCTACTATCTTAGTACTTAATATATAAATAAATCTCCCTAAAATTTAAATAAATTAAAGCTCTGATAACTAATTACTCAATATATAAATAAATAATTTAATTTTTAGAAAAAACTTAAGACTGAAGACAAGTCGTTTCGCTTATATCTTTCTTTTTCCTGAAAATACTTCCTTTCCCTAAGAAAATCAATAAACCTTGTGTAACTTTCAAGCTCCCCATGGCATTATTTTTCCCTGTCAAAAATAAATTCATAAATACTTATGCGAATTTTTCTTTTATCCACATTTTCCTCCTTTTTTGCAGAAAAACAACGCCTGTCGCATTGCGTTGGCTGTGGCGGCCAAATACACGATCAGTATATCTTGCGCGTTGCCCCCGATCTCGAGTGGCATGCGGCGTGTCTGAAGTGCCAGGAGTGCAGGCAATTCCTGGACGAGAGCTGTACGTGTTTCGTGCGCGATGGCAAAACCTACTGCAAGCGTGATTATGTTAGGTGAGTTTCCAGCAAAAAATCAATCAATAAATAAATAAGAAATCAGCGTTAAAAAGAGCATAAATCATTGAAGCAATAACATAATTTTCCATCAAAGTTTACATGGTTTAGATACATTTTTATTGAAAATTTTATTCGATTTTAATTGTAATATATAAAATAAATTAGAAATATAACCAGAGGAGCCTTAGAAATTTCAAAGCACTTAAGTGAAGTGTCTAAAAGTATAAAATAACATGTGTAAGGCGCAAAATTCAATGGAAATGGGTAATGTTTCCAAACCCACAACTGATTTATGTAATATTTCTGTAAATAAATTATTATATTCATGCTAAACTATCTATAAATTTAATTAAAATACAGCTAAATACCAAATAATGAGTTTAAATCTACTTCCAATAAGTTTACTCGTATATTTCCCTTCAAAACCCAAACCATTGAACCCTGAAAATCAATAAATCTCGTGAGGAAACCCCATAAGTAGCTCCCAGTTCGAAAACATTATCTAATTTCCACTCAACCCAAGCGATTTGGGAACCCAGTGCATATTTGCTCAGCCCTCGAAACCCACACTCGGCTTGTCATGCGCTTGGCCTTTTCATCGGGTTTTCAACTCCACAATTGTAGCGTCCGGCAAACGTTTTATTTACGAGTATTATTATTATTTTCTTCGTTTGTTAGCCAGTCTTGTTAGCCCAGCCAATTAGCCCGAAGATGCCAGATTTACGGAGATCTACGAGCTATATGCTATACTATATACACAAGAATGTTCTGATCAACAGCTGGTCCAGTAGCCGCCGCCGCCGCTACTTTGGCATTCCATCATCGCTAAATGTATGACGTGCAATAAAAAATAAAGAAAAAGCAAAAACAGCGGTGTTTGAGCCTCTCTTTTTGTATTTTTTATTATTTGATTGTGTTTTTGCCATCATAAAGCCGGCTATCGGTCGCAACTATTTGCCATGCAAATCTTTGAATAATTGATTAACACGTGCAAAGCTATAAATTAACACTTTTCCACCAGCAGCACACACGGCGCGCTCAGATGATTGATGAGCATGCGACTCGGCTCACAGTCATCGATGTAGTCGCTATGTCGGCAAAAGGCTGACAAAAGAATTTTTATTTTATAGCCATAAACGAGCTCCTCTTCCCCAGCTGTGCTGCTGCCCCCCTCGTACAAATTTCGACCCTTTTCGTGAACTTATTCAAGGCTGCTTACAAAGCTTTAATCATGGGATTTCACAGCGATTGCAAGGAACTTCTTTCTTTTAGTAATGAATAGTTATTGGTGGGAAATAATAAGTTTTTAGATCCTGGTTTATTTTTATAAAAAAGAGCAGTGATTCATACTTGGCAGAGATATTTTAAATGTATTAAAACATATTTCTAATCAATTTGCAATGGAAGATAAAGGGCTTTAGCTGTGATATGAAATTCGTATTAAAGGGTATTTGATTTTTCTTAAATCCAATTGTTGTTAGGATTATTTACCTTTTCATTGTTGTACATATAAGTTATATTTTAAAATTGTTCAAATGTTAATTATTAAGCAGTGAAATCTCTATTTAAAATTACTAGACACAGCGTGTTTCAACGTAATATTTTCACTTCCTCTTTTGCAAGTCAATAATTATGGTTTATGATTTTGTTTAACACGGATATGGTTTTATTTGCTTACTGCTTTAAGCTAATTAATTTAAGTGCTGCCTTGAATTAGGCAAATTATTAGCAATCAACAATGAGAGTTAATTAAGGAGTGGTTTTGTAAAAAACAGTAATGAGATTAAACCCTGAATGATCACTTTAATTAAACCAATTTATGTACCCATAATATTGCTTATTTAATGGTAAAATAAACTAGTTTATATACTATTTACAAATAGCCTATAAATGTATTTATATTTAATATATTATACGCAATAAATACCAAGATACCAACCTTAGAAAATCATTTTAATTAAACCAATTAATGTACTCAAAAATAACCTTTTTAATATGCTATTTCAAAATATTTTGTATAAATTTATATTCATTTTAATATTAGCAATAACTCATACGAGTAAACTTATAATTTAGCAATTTATAATAATCTGAACAAACCTTGAAAGCTTACTTTTAAAATGTCGATAACTTTTAATCAAATGGATAATTTGTGAACTACTTAAATTATAAACATTTATATATTTATTAAATTTATCTCAACTTTTTTTCCAGATTATTTGGTACAAAATGTGATAAATGCGGCAACTCCTTCAGCAAAAATGATTTTGTGATGCGGGCCAAAACGAAAATCTTTCACATCGAGTGCTTTCGCTGCTCGGCGTGTGCGCGGCAATTGCTGCCAGGTGGGTTCCGTCCTATTATTATTAGTTATTATTATTATTATTTCATTTACTTAGTCAATATTCTGCCTGCCTTTAAATATTTACTCAACAAATAACGCATTGTTTACCCACAAAACAAAAACAGGTGATGAGTTCGCGTTACGCGATGCCGGAGCTTTATATTGCAAGGAGGATCATGATGTTCTCGAGAAATCCTCCCAGAGCAGCCTCACCTCCTCCTCGGTGGAGAGCAACAACAATATTAGCAGTAGTAACAACAACAACACCAACCTTAGCAACAACAACCATTCCAGCGAATTGGGTTCAATGTCAGGTGAGTGTGTGGACTTTGGATACTTGATTTCAGGTGCTTCACTTGGGGATGAGATTTTTGAGGGTGGGGAGCAGAAGAAGGGTTCTTGTTTATTTATCTTAACAATAAAGCCTTTCAATCTGAAGCTCTTGAAGTTGAAGAATGATTATCTTTCTTTGTCTGAAAGTCTTGTGACTTTCCCTGTGAGAGTGGAAAATGTATCTCAATACGAACTCCTTTAAGGAAACTTTTGAGAGAGTTTAATGACTCATTAATAAACTCCTTTTCATTCGAGAAAACCACTTGATATTTCCACCATAAAATACCCAAACTTCAAGCTTAAACTAATCCCAGAAATATAATTTCTACTACTAAAAAATGTAAGCCATATTTCATTACCGAAATGACAAAAATTCCATTTGAAATCTTCCTCAATAATTAAATTATAATTTATCTTGCAAACATAAAAGTCTTGGCCATAAAAAAATCAAGGTAATTAGTGATTCCAGACTTGTTTTCCCTGTTCAGCTCCTAAACAACCCACAGCTATCTTTTTCACATTTCTTTTATGGGGAGCCCGAGACCATTTCCTCTTGCCACTATCGACTGCGATTTTCCCGCTACATTTTTCCACCGAAAAGCGAGAGATTGCCAATCCTAATTAGCCCAAATTGGTCGGGTTCTTGTGAATGGAGCTCGAAGAAGCTTCGGCATCGGGTTTTGTTCTCAGAAAAAAAGAAAGAAAACAGCGTTACATCCTTGTAACCGATAGATAGCGGAAGAGAGGAGTGTCAATAGGAATCGGCAAACGTCAAACAATGTTCGACAATTGTCAAACCATATCGTCAACATAATCTCATTGTTTAACCAGAACGGAGAACGAAGAGTTGGCCAGGAGGAACCTTATCAACATGGGGCGGCGTTGTCAAACGAAATGGATGCCAAACGTGTGTGGCTTTTTCCCCTCGCAACACTGCTCCGTCATTTTGCAAAGGGTTCCTGCTCCTCCTCTCCTGCCAGCAGACATACATAGAGCTGGCTTGGACAAACAAAAACTTCACAGTGCATTGAAGCATTCAAGCGGGCAAACATTGACAAGCAACTTCTTGGGAATTGGACTTTTTGTTTGACTGACTTCGATCGACGGATCGACGGATCGATGGGTCGACGGGTCGTATGATCAATCAGCCAAGTCAAGTCAAGTCGAGCCGAGTCCAGCCAAGCCAAGCCAAGCATTCCCCATTCATAGTTCGGCGTATATTCACTTGCCGTTTATTTGTGCTCAACTCGAAAACGGCATGCAGTCTGCTCGAGTGTTTGCCAAACGCGCACAGATCGCGGCAACTTTGAAGTCGTAGGGCACTGAGAGAAATGTGGGGACTATTATGGGATAGAATATGGAAATAAATGAGATATTTAAAGAGCTTAAAGAGGAAAGCATTGTAAGAAATTAGCTAGGTTTTATGTGATGTTTTACTGAAAGAACTAGGAGAACTATAGTAATTATTAGAAAATAAAATACCTGAAATGGAGGCTTCTTTAAGAGCTATATATCTAATGGCTTTATTATTTTTTTTTATCCTCATAAATTCCCAATAAATACTATTTAGTTTCACCTAAGAATGTAATTCTAATATACTAAATACAATACAAACTATTTCTCAATCAAAAAATATATTTTTCCTCTTTTCAAAACCCCACAAACACTGCACAAAATATTAACCTTGAGTTGCCCAAGAGTTTCTCTCCTATTTTTGGCAATTTGCAACCCTCGATAAGAGTCAAAGTACAGAAAGAAATTCCTTCAAAGGAACCCCGCCGCCGGCGATAGACATCGCATTGGATCGATCTGAACGATCGAAAACTAGATAGCTTCATGTTCCGGGGGATGTGAAACACGACTTAATTACCCAAAAGATCGAAGCGCGTGTGCCTTTGATCTGCACACTTGGCGCTATATATATCTCTTCGTTTTTCTTTTGTGGGTGTAAACTAAAATAGGAAATAGAAGCAAAAGACAAAACCAAAGCGTGCTATCTTCCAAAACGGCACTTCAAAAGGCTGATTTTTGTTGTACGATTTTTGCCAAAAATAGCCAACAAGCTGATGAAATTCCTTTGTCTTTGCCATTGCAGATTCTGGCAGCGAATCGGGCTCACACAAAAGTATTAGGGAAAAGCGACCCTCGGGTCCCTCGGATGGCAAGCCAACGCGAGTGCGGACCGTGCTCAACGAGAAGCAGCTGCATACGCTCAGGTGAGTTCAATTAGAACCTTTAGGGTTCTACGCTTTCTTGAGCTTATTTTTAACCGGAAAATATTATGAACTCCATCCTCCTGCAGAACCTGTTATAATGCTAATCCGCGACCTGATGCGCTCATGAAGGAGCAGCTGGTGGAGATGACGGGTCTCTCGCCCCGCGTCATCCGCGTCTGGTTCCAGAACAAGCGCTGCAAGGACAAGAAGAAGACCATCCAGATGAAGCTGCAGATGCAGCAGGAGAAGGTATTACCCTCGATCTCTGTGAATCTCTAGACAATATCTAACTTGAATCTCCCTCGCAGGAGGGTCGCAAGCTGGGCTACGGCGCCATGCAGGGCATACCCATGATCGCCAGCTCGCCGGTGCGACACGACTCCCCACTGAATCTGCAGGGTCTCGACGTGCAGACATATCAACCGCCGTGGAAAGCCTTAAGCGACTTCGCCCTGCACGCCGATCTCGACAGCAATGGGTCCATCAATACGCACACGCCCGCATTTCAGCAGCTGGTCAATCAGGTGAGGCCACACCTGAGGGTGTTTCTACTTCAAGGGGGGGAGAATAATCTTTACACAAAATATATAAATATATCTTCATATAAAATCAACACCTAAATGTAGACAATAAGCTAGGCAAAACAAGCTTTATCATTGTCTAGGCATGACAAAAAATAACGATATATTGATAATGTACTGATATTTGATAAGAAAGTCGATATAAAAATCGATATTTATCGGTTGCAATATGCATACGCGCGATGGATCGATATTCTGTTTGATTTATCGAATCAATATAATCGGAAAAACGGACAAATAAAAGTAAAACCAAATTTTTTGATCGAGAAAATAATATCAATGCTTAAACGCAATATTTTTCGATGAAAAACCTAATATGTAATTTTCAAAGAATACGTTTTAACTTAATATTTGAGTAACTAATATAACAGCACAGTAAATAATTCAAATTGGGGCACTAATCATTGCGCAACTTCTATTTTGTTTCTTAGATAATTTAATTCCAAATTAAAATCAAGTTTGATAAGCTTTATTTAAGCCAATTAACACAATACAAACAAGATTCTATGATACTATGATTTTTAAAACAGGTTATAGACATGATATGAATAATTAAGGCAATACAAATCATTTAAAAATACTCAAAGAAGCAGACATAAATAAAGTTCAAACAAAGATGATAAATGATTTATTAACCTTCAACCATAATTTGTTTTGAAGCTATTTTTAATTATTTGTAGGCTTTGCATCAACTCAATTTACAATTACAGCTTAGTTATTGTTA
The DNA here is from genome assembly GCA_018904565.1 of Drosophila tsacasi. Taxonomy (NCBI): domain Eukaryota; kingdom Metazoa; phylum Arthropoda; class Insecta; order Diptera; family Drosophilidae; genus Drosophila; species Drosophila tsacasi. The sequence goes on along the minus strand of JAEIHY010020189.1, from coordinate 8,254 downwards.
TTAAATCAATAAAAATTCAGTTTTCCTTTACAAAACTAATAAAAATAAATAACTGACTAATTTTGAACCCATTCCTCACTTTTTCTTCAGATGCACGGTTATGACCTGAATGGGATGCCTGTACTACCCCCGCATCCGCATGCCCACCCGGGGCAAGGACCGCCCCATCAGCACCCGCCGCCCCCAGGCGGACCGCACAACCACCAGAACCCGAATACCCAGCAGAATCCTCAGCAGCAACAGCAGGGACCCGGGGGCAGCAGCCTGGACTCCGGCATTACGTCGCACCACCATCCGGACAGCACCGACTCCTACGTGACCTACCTGGAGAGCGATGACAGTATGCAGGGCAGTCCGTAGACAATCGAACATCCGAATCTAATCCAGCTTCTTTTGTTGCTCCCAGAATCCAAACTGGCGCTGACCCCGTCGTCCTCATCCTCGGCCTCGGCGGGCACTTCGATCTCCTCGCCGCCATCGGGTGGCGGAGCAGGGGGCGCAGGCGGCTTGGGTCTGGGCGTGGGCGTAGGTCTGGGCCTGGGGCTGGGTGTCGGTGTGGTGGCCGCCAATCAGTCGGCCACCGAGCAGCTCATGCAGATGCTCCAGAAAGTCACGGGCTCCGCATCCCCCGCCCCACATGCTGTGCTTTAGGAAGGGAATAACATACTGGGGATGTGTTACGAAGAGGGGATCTGCAGTCGAACTTTGCTAAGGGGAATGAGGATTAGGGAGTTGTATAAAAATCAGGAAAATAGGAGAAAGAAACCCCTTATTAAGTACAATGATTTTAATATTATTTAACTGACTCAAAACCATAGTTAAACCTCATTTATAAATGTAAATAAAAAGAGTTTAAAGGCCTTTAACAATTTCTAATAAATTTATAATAATAAATAATGCATTTTAGTAACTTCTATTAAAGCTATTTACTTTCCCATTAAATTTAACCTTATTTCAAGATTAAATTACCAATTTCAAATCATTTAAAAGAAAATCCTTTTCATGTTAGCAAAGTTCGACTGTAAATTTGGGTTTTGTGCAATCGTTTTGCCCCTGTTTTATTTTATATTCTACTCACACTCACTCTCACCCCGCTAATTTGTATTGTGTAAAGTTTAATTCGTATCTCTTGTACTGTAAAAATTTTAATTTGAACTTCTGTTTGATTCGGTGCCAAAAAATAGTCTGTAGGCCGTTGGCATTTTTATATTCCGAAGTATGAAATCTTGGCTCACATTTTGTTACACCTTTTGTTGTTTGTTGAGTTGGGAAAAAGTATATATAAAAATACATATATATATTGGAGAAGAGGAAAAATTTAAGAAAAAATGCTCACACACTTGAAAAGTTTTAACAATAATTTTTGCCCCTAAAACAAAAACAAAAAATTATAATAAAAAGGAGAACCAGAACACGTTACTTCGCATCAAGTAGGGAATTTCATTAAGCATCAATTTGTAAATAACTTTTATAAATATATATAAATATATATATAAAACCTATAAACAAATATATATATTTTCATTCAAAATGCAAAAAAAAAGGAAGAGAAAACTGACTCGTGTGTATTATATGTGGAGGAGTAGAGATAAACCCTAAAAAAACAACGCACTTGGCAAAAAAAACTTGTAAATCGAATTAACAATTTAAGTTCCATAAAATGTATGGCAAAAAAAACCAACCACAAAAAAAAAACACAAAATTATTATAAATAAATAAATGCAAAAACGAACTTAAAAAAAGCAAAGTGAGAAAGAAAAACTGTAACTAAAATCTAGACTTATTTGTTAGTTTTTAAACATTTCAGAAAATGCATTATAAAAAGCAGGAAAATGGGGGAAAGGAGGAAGGGAGAGCGAGTGACGGCGAAAAATGTACCAAGGATGTTTATATAAATTGTTTCGTAAAACAACCTAATGTATTTTCAATAATATTTAACTAATATTAATAATAAACAGTGCATAAGTAATTTTAGTAACTATAGAAAATGTTTAAATGAAATTACAAACGAAAATAAAACCACAAAAGCAAAAAAAATACAAAAACACACAAAATAACATTAAAAAAAAATAAAGTGGAGTTTTTATTTAGGAATTATTCAAAAGGTAAACTTACTGAAACGTGAGCACTTATAGATCAATTTTTTCCTTGGCAAAAACTGGAAAAAAAAAATGAAAATATTTAAATATTTGGAAGTGTAAGCAGTTTGATTTTAAATTACCCGACAAGCAGTGTAAGCAAGGCTTGTCAAAACTGCTTTCGTGTTAACTGCTTGTTTTGACACTGCTTTGCACGTACTGCTTGCTGTCTTGGTGTGGCCGGTTTTGGTATGGCAGAAAAATCCACAAAGTTCTTCGTCAATTATCGAATATAAGTATCGATTAGGACAATAGTGATAACAATTAAATATATCGAACTTCTTGCATCTCCAAAAAGAAGAATAACAAAGTTGGAAAAAAGTTGAATGGTCCCTGATTTTCCTTAAATTTCTCTATTAAAAATCCTTCAAAATGTCCATTGCCAAACGGGTGCAGGTGCTTAACAGTGTTATTAAAAATATCCACAGTTGAATTAATAAAGTTTATCCATAATTTAGCAATGGGCGACATTTGCACGCACATGGCACATCTACGACTGCACCTGGCAGAATCCATTCGAGTCGGCTAAATTAATTAAAACTCACCTGATGGGCCTGCACAAGCCAATTTATCATCCCATGAGTAAGTGTCCTTCCGTTCATTAAGGGTTTCTTCAAGGATTTAACGCGGAAATGGTGCAGAATCCATGTTTTGTAGAAGGCATTTCGGTTGTCATTACATCACCGGCGTGTTTTTCGTTTTTGTTGTTGTTGTTGTTATAGTTGCTGCCGCTGCAAGTAAAGAAAAAAGAAAACAAAAATTAGTTAAACTGCGGAAAATGGTAATTATTAAGAGATTAGAGTTGCAATCAAAGAATTCGGGAATTTAAATAAATAAATAATAATAATAAATTAATTTATTTATTAATTAATTATTTTGTTCAAACAAATGGAAAGCACTTCCCGTTTCCAACGGCACTCTTATACACTTTCCAGTATATTTACAATATAAGACTTTCCAATTTCAGATCGCACATTCCAGTCAATATTCCAATGCCTGGAAATACCTTTTCCATTTTGATTGCAACTCCATTTTTGGCCCCCCTTTTACACCCTTTTTTTACCACAACTTGTCCTCTTTTAGGTTAAGCAAGTTATCTTCAATGGGCTTACCCACTAAAACTCCGTACATATCGTTTTCCAGATGATTGCGGCGACCATGTGGTGCTCATCAACACCAGGGAGATCGCCCTGCCCGGCGACGAGTGGGTGAAGAGGGTCTACTTCCACCACACCGGCTATCCGGGCGGCGCCTCCTGGACGCTGGCCTGGCAGCTGCACGAAAAGGATCCCACGCTGGTGATGAAAAAGGCTGTGTACAACGCTATGCACGGCAATCTGCAGCGGCGGTACACAATGCAGCGACTCCACCTGTTCGCCGACGATCAGGTGCCCGAGGATCTCCTGCAGAACGTCACAAATCAGATACGGACGCCGCGCTCCGTGCCCCAGCGCTTGGATCACATCGATAAGGAGACGCTGGAGAACTTCCCCAGCATCATGGATTATCCCAAGGATTACATTTTGCGTTGATTTGTTGAATGATTAATTGTAGTTAAGCGAAATACACTTTACAAAACAAAACAAAATCCCGCGCGTTTTTTATAATGCGTGATTAATACTTTTAGAGAGGTTTTCCCGATAAAACCGCAATGTTAAGACCTGACCCGGCACTTCAGGCAACTGTGGCAACACTTTTCCGCGGAGGATAACACTTGAAAATCGGATAAAAGTCCGGAAAAGTGTTTTCGCGGGAAGTTGGTATTAATTTTCCAAAGTAGTATGACCAGTTGACGAAATGCCTGAAAGGATACTGTTTACTTTATCTGGAAATTGTGGTATTCTGTGTATCACACGGTCACACTACGCGTCACCGGTGATTTGCCATTTTCATCTCGTTTTTTATTATTTATTTTCCATCTAAGGCGTCGCCTACACTGCATTTATATACTATATCGTAAGTACAGTATCCGAACTGCCATTAAACCGCCATCAGCTGTTGGAAATAACCACAATTCGGGGCTTATCTTGCGGCTGGTTTTTGTTTTCTTAGCGATAAGCTTTATCGTCGACTTTAAAGTCTATATAAAATCCATTGCTGTCCCATTTTTTCAGTTCCAACTCGCGGCTTGTCCACTTTGCACAGAACACTCCCGATCTACCAGACACAGAAACGCTATATAATGGGTCGCTTGGGCACTGTAGATCCCAGCTCGTACTCGCAGCCGGACTTGGTGACCACGGAGCACAGTGTCCTCAACTGGAAGGTGGACTTTGCGGCCACGAAACTGCAAGGGAGCGTGCAGCATCGCTTTAATGTGTTGACTGGCAACCTGGAGAAGATTGTGAGTATATCAATGGAAGCTGAGAGAGCAGGGAAAGGCTGGAATAGAGCTGGAAGATCAGGGAGAGAGCTGGAAAATCCAGAGTTAGGATTCCCAGAGAATGAACCCGGATAATCCCTTGAGTGGTGCAAATACTATTCCTTAAATTCCTTTTCGATCTCCCCTTGCAGCTCCTGGATGTCCGCGACATCAATGTCACCAATGCCACGTTGCTGGCCGGAGGCACTGAGCTGCCGATAAATTACTTCATCAGCGATCCCGTGGAAGATATTGGCCAGAAGCTAACGCTGGAGTTGCCATCAGGAACGGCTAAGGGCAGGTAAGAACCACACATCAAGCCAGATAATCTAATCTCTACAAGAGCCCATAAATAATCGGAAATGAAACACTTGTGTAGCCTCAATGTTCGCATCGATTACGAGACCTCGAGCAGTGCCAGCGGGCTGCAGTGGCTGAATCCCGCCCAGACCTTGGGCAAGGAGCATCCCTACATGTTCTCGCAGTGCCAGGCCATCCATGCTCGCTCGGTGTTCCCCTGCCAGGACACGCCGTCGGTGAAGTTCACCTATGACGCCACCGTGGAGCATCCCGGTGAGCTGACCACCCTGATGAGTGCCCTCATCGCCAAGAAGGAGCCTGGAAAGACCCAGTTCAAGCAGGAGGTGCCCATTCCCGCTTATTTGGTGGCCATTGCCATTGGCAGATTGGTTTCCCGGCCGCTCGGGGAGAACTCCAACGTCTGGGCCGAGGAGGCAATTGTGGACGAGTGCGCCGAGGAGTTCTCCGAGACTGCGGTCATGCTGAAGACCGCCTCGGAGCTGTGCGGTCCGTATGTATGGAAGCAGTACGATCTGCTGGTGATGCCGCCATCGTTTCCCTTCGGAGGAATGGAGAATCCCTGCCTCACTTTTGTGACGCCAACCCTGCTGGCCGGGGACAAGTCGCTGGCCGATGTGGTGGCCCATGAGATAGCCCACAGCTGGACGGGTAATCTGGTGACGAACAAGAACTTTGAACACTTCTGGCTCAACGAGGGCTTCACCGTCTTTGTGGAGTCAAAAATTGTGGGTAGGATGCAGGGCGCCAAGGAGCTGGACTTCAAGATGCTCAGCAATCTCACCGATTTGCAGGAGTGCCTCCGCACTCAACTCGAGAAGACACCCGAGTTGAGCAAGCTGGTGGTCAATCTGTCGAACTGTGGACCCGATGATGCCTTCTCCTCCGTGCCTTACATCAAGGGCTCCACATTCCTGCGTTATTTGGAGGACTTATTCGGCGGCCCAACTGTCTTTGAGCCCTTCCTGCGGGATTACCTGAAGAGATATGCCTACAAATCGATCGAAACGAATGATTTTAAGGCTGCTCTGTACGATTACTTCAAGGATACGGACAAGAAGGACCAACTGAGCGTCATCGACTGGGACCTGTGGCTGACCAGCGAGGGCATGCCGCCAATTATTCCCAAGTAAATATAAATACAGACAGACTTTAGTTTAATTATTAATATTATTTAAATGCTTTCAGGTTCGACGAGTCCCTGTCCAATGTGACCAAGGAGTTGGCCAATCTCTGGAGCTCCAAGACCGTGGCCGAACTGAGCGACAACAAGGACATCAAGCAGACCATTTCCATTCACCAACTGATTGATTTCCTGGGCAAACTGATCGAAAAGAAGGACATTGTTGACCTAAACGAAGGCAAGATTGAGCTCCTCGAGTCTACGTACAACTTGAAGGGCTCCAAGAATGCCGAGGTTCGCTTCCGCGTCAATCGTTTGATTATCCGCGCCCGCCTGATAAAGCGCCTGGAGGAGATTCTCGAGTTCGCCAACTCCAATTTCCGCATGAAGTTCTGCCGTCCCATCTATCGCGATCTGGGGGCTTGGCCCGAGGCAAAGCCAGCGGCTGTTCGTAACTTTGTCAGCGTCAAGGATCAGATGATGGCCGTGTGCTCGCACACCATTGAAAAGGATCTTGGTTTGAAGTAAAATTTAAGTCTGAATGTTATGATTTTATGAATTTTTTTGAAAGCATTGCTGTAAATTCAACAATAAAATTGTTGTAAATTCAACAATAGAAGTATTCTTGGAAAATTTCTTTGAATTAGAATTAAAGTACAAAAATTAATTAGGTTTCAGTCTGAATATTACGATTTTATGCATTTTTTTGAAAGCATTGCTCTAAATTCAACAACAAAATTGTTGTATTGTTAATTCAACAACAGATGTATTTTTGAGCAATTTCATTGAATTAGAATTAAAGTAAAAACGTTTATTAGGTTTCATGTTTCTTGAATTATTTTGTTTTTATTAAAAAATAAGCAAAACTACGTTTATAACAAGTTGATTTCCATTTCCATGCTCATTGTAATTTCTAATTTCTTCAATTTTGCTTGCAATTTTTCGCGTTACCTTGATACCGTATTCGTTTTCTTTATTACCAATTAGGTTTTCTTTTTTTCCATATATATTTAGTTATAGCTCAACACATTGACCAATTTGCAAATGTTTTTTTGTGTTCGTATAACTAATCAAATGGGCTTCGATCTGGTTGATCTGCTTCTTTTCAAATTTCCTCGGTTGTTCTTTAAATTCTTTAAATTTCTCTCTCTCTCTTTCGACATACACCACACACAATTTATTAAATTTATTATTGTTGTTTGCTTCGCTCGCTCGGCTTAAATATTTTCTCTCTCTCTCTGTGTTTTGGTGTCTCATCCCGACGAGTTTTGCCTTTAAACTAATTAACAATTTGGTTTCTTTGTTTTGTTTTTGGGTTTTTCTTGTGGTTTCTTACATTGACCGAAATGCTTGTGCAGCAATGCTTCCTTCCAATTTGGTTTTCTCCGATTCCGGCAGCTGAGAGATCTCTGTAATTCTTCCGTTTCGCTGTTCGTCTTCTTCTGGCTGAGGAATTAAAAACTATCACGCACTAGAATTATCATTGGAACGGGACGTGGATGGACCGGCGTTGCCCTGATCATCGCCCAGCACGAAAGTGGGACTCTGGCGGGATGTATAGTGGTAGCCTTCTCTATAGCGCTGATTGGGTTTCGACCGTGCGGTTTGTGTGTGACCCAATGCTGGACGCTGATTGTTGAGCTCATTGGGTCGTTTGGCTGTGGAATAAAGTGGAAAATTAGTTAGTTTTCGAGGTTAAGCAGGGTATTTCTTGGAGGATTTAAGAAAATCCTTACCAGGTATATAAGGCTTTTGATTATAGGACGATTGTTGTTGTTGGTTATATAGATCCGACGATGTGGCATTGCCATTATGATGATACGGCGTCGCCTGCAGATCGGTGCTACAATTAATGGGACTCATCGGCGTCATCTCGCGATCCTCGATAAACAATTCGCTGGCATCGTCGGGCACCTGACGGTACTGAGTCCATGGCCAGGATGCGATGCCCGACAGAAGAAATGCCTCCAAGGCGCACAAATAGCCAATAATCTATGGTTTTATCATAAGTTTAATAAATAATAATTAATATTTAATGAATCTATCTATGTTTATAAGAAAATCTCACCCCCGTGGCCAGCAGCGTGTCCTTGGAATGCTTGGACACCCAGGTGTACTCAGTGGCATACAGCACCATGTGGACAAGTAATGTGGAGCTCAAAATAAATATCAAACCAATACTCAGGTACATCCACGTATTCTGGGGAATAAAATTATATTATAATAAGTTTCGTCCTATCCTATAGGATAGGATTAATCCCGAAACGGGATTAATTCAAGAATTTGTAGGCTTATTTTGTCACTTTAATCCCT